>JAMKCH010010961.1:0-39589 GCA_023653785.1 Ophioderma brevispina
TTAGATAAGTGATACAACACAATCCTTGTAAAAATCCTAAGGTTGGCGGCCATTTTGGATTTATGCAAATTAGTCATATTTCCACCACTTGGATTTTTCTGGCCTTTTAGTATGGCATTCTGGGGACCGCCTCTTATAGAATGCATGTAGTGAAAGAACTTCATGCAATTTTTTCCAAGCTTCACCTGAGAGTTAAAGTATTTTTCTCAGCCTACTTTTTAGTACACGTGGGGCTTGTTAACATGACATATACACATTTTAGTAAAAGAGTTATAGATATATCTTTCAACAAAATGCATAAGGTCGTATGAAAGTCGATGTTTATGTTTCCCGTAACCTGCCCGCTTTATGATTTTTTTGCCCGCGTTTGAGATGCTGAAAGCCATAAACAAGTTCATTATTTTTGTATTTTTTAAAGAAAATATCAAGGTATCTCTTGTGATGCACATCTATGAGTGATTTTAGTAGATTTTAAACTCAAAGCCCAATGCAAAAATCAGTTCCAAATGTAGGGTGGTGTTTGACACATTTGTAGTATATATTCACGCTGAAGGTTGGTGAAACAACTGCAAAATTACTAATACTGGAATAATGAAAAATGAAAAGTGACCTCATTATGATTTGCAAAAAATGTTACGGGAACATAAAATTGACTTTCATTGGCCTAATGGGGTACTGTTAATATTTTGAGAAATGACTAGGAAAGGGTGGTGTTTTTCTCAGTGTCTGGGACTGAGGTGCCTGGGGACTTGAAAATTCAGATGACTGAGCAACAAACAAGCAGAGAATGCATGATACGCATCAAATCGGCACTTGTCCGTACATTCTAAAACCCTTGTCGCTTTTTCCCTGTGGACGTTACAATGTTACAATAATGGCAGATGAATCGACACTCGTGATTCGAACACAGAGAGGGAAAAAAGGGAGACAAATATCGCTGGCAGGAAAATTGCCAGTTAACAGTGTCGAACCAATTGACTGTACGCGCGTGTCGTGACTGCACAAAATATGCTCGCAACTACAAATATCCGTCCTATGGCCACTTTTTATTACTGTTTTTCAGTGCTGTTGTGGGCAATATTTGGGATCGGGGTGGATTGGGCTGTGTAAATTTCAATGGATATACTCCAGTATTGCTATTCCACAGTAAGCTGAAACATGACCTATGCCAAATACATAAGAAGTTTCACTTACAGAATACAATGTCTGATCACCGTATGGTTATGCACTATAGTGGTTAGAGATGTTTGTCTGGCAGAGTGTTCATTGTCATTGGGAACAGTATGAATGGGATACAATGGCAGAGTGAGGTTGTAGTGCATTATTACATGAATTGTTTAGCTATGTGTCATGATTTATGTGCTTTGTTTACTTGAGAAATAATGAGTTTGAACATGAGTACTATACCTAAGGGAACTTTGAGATTTTTCTCTTGTGATATGAGGAGGTTTGGTTAGGCTATACACGGATATTTGGCGCAAACTGGAGCAATTTTGCTCTTATTGAAATGTATTTAAACTGTGAGTGTCCCTGTAATGAAATTCTTAAAGAAATACGGTTTTAAACACCGATTTACACGGATGTATATCAATTTGATATCAGATGAAAGGCTGTATTTTTTCTCATTGTCGTCCTGAAATTTTCAACTTCCAAATCCATTTCTTTACCAAGATATAGATAAAAATATGCTGTTTTAATTGTTAACCATCAATATTAACACAGTAGTGAATGGGGCCTTGGAATGTACATTATCGTTTCTACTATCAAAACTGCAAATATGTTTCCCACGATACTTGACGGAAAGTGTATGCAAGTGCTGAGCTCTCATCAGATAGAAAACACAGTACACATAAATCGGAACAAACGCCTTTAAGTATATGTGCAAATTTGATCAGTTTGCAAGAAATTAGGGATTACAGCGCAGGGTCATATAGGGCACTGTGATATGAACGTTTTCTGTACACCATCAGAGTAAATGAAATCTTGGAAGTAAGCTTTGCCGCTTTGAAGATATTTGTAAGAAAGTTCAATTCATAATGCAGTGTGTGCAGTTTTATTTTTGACAAGTCAAGAGTTTTGTCTGCACATCAAAAGCAGCTAAAAGCTAAAACAACTTAAAAAAGCAGGGCACTAATTTCCATCCTCATCGTGTTTATAATATACACAGCGGCGTCTCGCGCCAAGCAATCTCTGCCTTCACGTTCCTCACCCCCCAGGCAAGGCTTTTGCAATCATTTGTCATACACTGAACTTGCGAGCAAGTGTCGGTATGCAAGGACGAGTACACTCTGGCAATGACGGGGGAAAAAAGCAAAAAAGAGAGAGATGTTGGGAAAAGAGAACGGAAGCCTGGTTGATTAGTGCGAGGCAAAATAAGGGAATGAAACAAGGATAAGAGACATATCGTGCTGCAATATAATCTTGATGGGTAACTTTAAATTTGTTTGAATGAAATTGACATTCTCGTTTAGTGTTAGATATATTATTGCTTTGGAGATTAGCACAGATTCACTAGGACATCTGTCATGAAGTAGTAAACGCTCGTCAGAAGGGGGTTTTATGTAAGCAGGCAGGTGCACTGACTTCAATTTGAACCAATTTCATTTTGGATTAATTTACTATGTTTAGATCATGAACAGTTGTAAATGTTTGTGGGTATGACCTTATTTTGGAAAAGAAGAAATACCGTTTGTTGTTTCTTAATAACACCCCCTGCTCTATAAATTGCCCCCCCCCCCCCCTACAATTTGATTAAAACAATTCAAGGAAAATTAGGTAAGCTTACCTAAATCACATTGATTTACTGCTGGGCGTTCATACCGTGTTGTGCACAGTGTAATAATTTAATTAGTATGGAACTTTGACCTCGGAAGGTGCGAAAACAGTGTCACCCTGCTTGTTCGTTGGTATTATTGGTAATCCTCGCGAAAATAAACGTGTGTAAGGTGAAGTTTGTCGGGAAGTTTGACTTCCATTTTGACTGTAATAAACGCCTCCCTGTGAAAAATGCACCGCCCCGGGGCGTTTATTAGGAACAATCGGATGCATCTCCCAAAATATGAGAAAAGGGACATGGTATTTTTTCAATATAAATGAGTTGAACTTTGGGGGGGGCTTTTGGCATCACTAAAATATTTTTCGCTTTGTGATTTTGTTACACGTAAAGTGTTCCTTCTTCATGTTTGTGCAGCCCTCGCCTGAAGCTATTTATCCAAAATCATTGCCTTAGGGTAATCAGAATGATTTATAATAAAACTCAAGGGTTTATGTAAGGAGACATATGCCACAGAAGAAGAAAAGAAAAGAAAAAACACTCACAGGATTCCCTCAGCAGTCACCCTGTGTGCAGTCTGGGACCTTTGTGGCTTTAGTATCAATGAATACAAGCACTGTCATGTGATAGAGAATTTGTTTTGTGATAAAGTTAGTGGCAACTCAAAAAATTAGGATAAAAATTACCCCTTGAGGCCTTTGCTTCTTAATAAGCTCTTATAGTTTCATGGTATGATATTTTTGTTGCAAAAACTCTTCCAGGTCCTAGGACTATCATTGAGAGCAAATTGAAGAAAATCTCAATTGAAAATGTGGCGTGCCCTTTTAAAAGTATAGGCCTTTAAACAATGATAGTAAAATTACAAAACCTTTTAAAATGAGTTATACTATACACCATAGATATATTAAAATCCCTGTGGATGACTAATATAAATGTAATCAGTGACTCCCTGGAGGTTGCAATTTAGCAAAAATCACAGGAGGCCTCTATTCAAGAAAAATATGCCGTAAATCAATTTTTGGTTATATTATTCATCTATTATGTCTCCCCAAATAGGTATTGAAATCAGATTTACCTAAAACAACTCATTGAACTGGAGTTTCAAGTAATGATTCAAAGAATTCATTGATGACATATTTTATAGTTTCATGTACGAAAAGGCTTATGTTTGAAGTTGTTTTGGTATAATCTTAATGTTGAAGTAATGAATTGCTTCTCAGCTGAGAGGAAGCCTTATGAGTATCAAAGTTCAGGAGGTACTTATTAATCAAAAATTTGTAAGCCACCTTTTTTTTTTTTTTAACATTTTTACCAAAATTTTCGCCAATTCAAATTTTGTTACTGGAAGGGTAAATCATAGACGGTAATGAGCAAATCAGAGATACTTAAGAATTGGTGGTGTGGTTTCACGGATATAGCTGCACTCTTGATTAGTTACTCAGAGAGCTATCTATGTTGTGTCTTGTAAGAGCAAATTCAAAACAGATTGTTGTGCATAGGTGGTGTTGTCAGGGGGGGGTTAAGGCACTGATTGTGGCCTTGATTACTTTGCATGAGCCCTTGCTTTTGATGGTTACTTCAGAGGGCTACCTCATGTTTTGTCCTATCATGAGCCAATCACACAGATTGTATCAAGGTGGTAGTGTTCAGGGGGTTTAAGGCCTGATTTGTGGGCCGAATGACTTGCCTGAGCCCTTGCTTTTGATTGGTATCGAGGGCTTTCTCATGTTGTGTTTGGAATGAGACCAATCACCACAGATGTATCAGAGGTGTTTTATGTTAAGGGGGTTAAGGCACTGATTTGTGGCCGAATACTTGCCTGAGCCCTTGCTTGTGATTGGTTACTCAGAGGGCTTTTTCAGGGTGTCTTGTAATGAGCCAATCACACAGATAGTGTCATAGGATGGTAGGGTTCAGGGGGTTAAGCATGATTTGTTGGCCTGAATTACTTGCCTGAGCCCGTGGTTTTGATTGGTTACTCAGAGGGCTTTCTCTGTTGGTCTGTAATGAGCCAACACAACAGATTGTATCCTAAGTGGTAGTGTTCAGGGGGTAACGGCAATGATTTTGTGGACGGCATTACTTCGCCTGAGCCTGCTTTGATTGAGTTATCAGAGGGGCTTCCATGTTGTTGTCTGGTGTAAGAGCCAATCCAACAGATTGTAATCATAGGTGGTTGTGGCCCAGGGGGTGAGGCACTGATTTGGGGCCCTGAATTCTTGCCTGAGCCCTCTATTCTGATGGTTACTCAGAGGGCTTTCTGCATGTTGTGTCTGTAATGAGCCAATCCCACAGATTGTATCATAGGTGTTAGTGTTCAGGGGGTTTGTTAAGGCATGATTTTGTGGCCTGGAATTATGGCCGAGCCCTGCTTTGATTGGTTGACTCAGAGGGCTTTCTCATGTTTGGGTTTGTCATGAGGCCAATCAAACAGGATGTGTCATAGGTGGTAGTGTCAGGGGGTAAGGCAATGATGTGTGGCTCCTGAATTACTTGCCGGAGCCCTTGCTTTTGAGGTTACTCCAGAGGGCTTTCTCATGTTGTGTCTGTAATGAGCCAATCAAACAGATGGTCAGAGGTGGTAGTGTTCAGGGGTTAAGGCAATGATGTGTGGCGCTGAATTACTTTGCCTAGCCCTTGTTGTGATTGGTTACTCCGATGGCTTTCTCTATGTGGTCTTGGATGCGCCAACAAACAGCTTGTGTAATAGGTGGTAGTATTAGGGGGTTATGGCCACTGATTTGTGGCCTGAATTACTCTGAGCATTGTTTGTTACTCAGAGGGCTTTCTCAGTGGTTTGTAAGACCCAATAATCACACAGATTGGATCATAGGTGGTAGTGTTCAGGGGGTTAAGGCAATGATTTGTGGCCTGAATACTGGCCTGAGCCCTTGTTTTGATTGGTTACTCAGAGGGCGTGCTCATGTTGTGTCTGTAATGAGCCAATTCAAAACAGATGTGTCATAGGTGGTAGGTCAGGGGGTTAGTTTACTCAGGCACTGTTTTGTGGCCTGCATTACTTGCCTGAGCCCGTGCTTTTGATTGGTTACTAGAGGCTTTCTCAGGATTGTGTCTTTTATGAGCCAATCAACACAGACTTGTATATTGGTGGTAGGGTTCAGGGGTAAGGCACTGTTTGTGGCCTCTGAATTAATTGCTGAGCCCTTGCTTTGATTGGTTACTCAGAGGGCTTTCTCATGTTGGTCTTGTAAGGAGCCAATCAAACAGATTGGATCATTGTGTTGTCGTGCCCAGGGAGGTAAAGGTCCCAGGAAATGAGATGTAAACACTCCAAATCGTCTATGGGGCATTCCATTTTATATTCCAATAAACAGGGCCCAGCAGAAAAAAAACAATACAATACCAGAGTGAACATCATTCTAAGGGAAAACTATTGATTTTCAGTCAGTGTCATGAATAGATTCACACCAGTCACAGGAATTTCTATTACTCTCTGAAAATCAATGATACCACAAAATGATGTCACCACCAACCCAAATATTGAATGCTTTCTGGTCCCTTGTAGACTTGACACAAACCACATCACTCTATATTTGCATTTCCTGGGACCGTAACAAGAGTCAAATGTAGACAATTTGATTTACAAAAAAGGTTTTTTACGAATGCATTAAAAGTTGTTTTTACAGTTCCCAGATATCATGCTCCGAATAACATGAATTGTAGATGTGGTGTTGTGTTTCTCCCTTCCTACATAGACGTCGTACCTGTGAAAGAGAAAAGCTTTTAGTTTATCGGCACTTAGTCGGACCTTTTTATATGTAGACAGACATCCATAAGATCAGTTCTGTGATATGTCTGAAAAGTGACGGGTTTCTTTCAATGAATTAGACTTTGTAATGATTGGCAAATGACTCAGACAACAAATACATGACCGGCTCTACAGGACTCAAGTACAATGTTTGGAAGAAATGCAATTTTTCTCAGGATCACCATCATTGATGATAATCTCATATTTGAATATGGTGAGATGCCAGTGGTTAGTCTTGAAAGTGCATTTTGGAGGCAAAGAGTCATACTCCGTCCTAGTCCCATTGAAAATAGATCCCTAACACTGGGGCGTATATTGTGGGACTTACAACAGATCACAATATACCACCACTTATCATACTTGCACTTCCATAGACCACAAACTACCATAAATGGTGTTTATGGATATGCTTAGTAGTAGATAAATCATAACATTACCAATTAGAGTAGTGAGCTGAGTAAACTCAATCAGATAACCAATAGGGGAATATGGAGAAGATGGGGAATATTACGATCTAACTGCTGATAGGTGTTCCTTGTAAGGCATTTCTTTGAGCAACCACCTAAATGAAGCGAAATGATCGTGACGATTTCTTGAAGGCGGCGTCATAATAATTGTCCGGCGCTGTGTGTTTGTAGAGCGCCATATAAATGCTCCGTTTAGTGTCCCCGCCGAACTAACGTTGGCGAGCACGGGGACTATGAAATGGGCTCCGTCTGTCCGTATGTCTGCTATGTCCGTATGTCCGATGTCTGTGAGAAAAATGTAAACCCTGTAATCCGTGATACAATGTTAACCCTTGTATGCTGCGCCCTTTTTGTGAGAGTGGAAGGCAGTCGTTCTTTTATTGCGTGCGCACACCACTTCCTTCGCTTCAGGTTATTGTGCATCACGGCTCCCAACGTATAGCTCTATTTTCTGTGCGATTCTTTGCGAAAGTGCTTGATATAGACGGTTTTGTTAGGTTATGCCAAGTAGCTAAATTAAATATGCATGATTAATGTATCACTGTGAAATCGGTACATTAGATTACTGCAAAATCTTTGCACACATGAAGTACATCTTGGCATGATTGTTTTGCACTTGAAAGTGCATGCTATATAGCGGCTTAGATTATGAGCAAAATGAGAATTAAATATGCGCAATAATGTTTCACTGAAACGGTAAATCGGAGAGGCAAAATTCCTCGCTACATGCAAAAAGGCTTATGCAATACATCTTTTGGGCGGCCGAGGGAGAAGAGAGAGTGCGGGCCCAGGGGAACCTGGAAGTTAGAGGGACATGGCACAGTGTGGGTGCGGGATGTAAGTGGATGTACCACACTTTATATGTCAATGGTAAGACTAACATACCACAAAACGACACAAAATATCGTCCAGGATTTCTGTAAACGTAATATACCCCCAATATTACATTGTGTGGTCTTTTGTGTTCTAGAGCCTTGTTAGGGTTCTAAAGGGGGATGGCCCAATTTAAGTATCTAAAATTGTATCTTGATAGCTATGGGCCTTCAACCTAAAAACCTCATCTGTAAGCTTCGCACCGAATATTTCAATCGTTTTGCGTTTTTCGTGAGAGCTTATAAACGTGATTTCGTTAAGCCCCATAGAGATGTGTAAAATTAATTTGGTCGCCAAATTAGAGTGTATTTTTGATCATAATTTCCAAACCAAACATCTTCTAGCCCTGAGATTTCACCGGGTGTAAATGAGGGAAAAATAGTAGCTTTCTGCTGATACCAAAAAGTTGTCCACTTC
Organism: Ophioderma brevispina; assembly: GCA_023653785.1. Taxonomy (NCBI): domain Eukaryota; kingdom Metazoa; phylum Echinodermata; class Ophiuroidea; order Amphilepidida; family Ophiodermatidae; genus Ophioderma; species Ophioderma brevispina. The sequence goes on from JAMKCH010010961.1 coordinate 8,300, forward strand.
CGGTAAAAATTTGGGGGTTCGGGGAATGGGCGCTATTAGCGCTCGGGCATGGCCCTTAACCATAGTTGTGAAATATTATAATTGTGAAAACAAACGAAAGAGTATGGGTGATCAAAGAAGGAAAAGGATTTAGTTTATATTGTAAATACCCCTAAAACCCAATATTCACAAAAGAATTGAAATTGTGGTTTCGTGGTTTAATTGGTGGTTTGCCAGTCCAGTGACTGTGGTATTTAGGGAAGTCCTTATGAAATTAGAGTGGTGTGGTTAGTTCGGGGTAGCATTTTAAGTGTGATTTGATATATGCAAAACACTGCAAAAAATTGCGTAAAATAAACAGAGATAGTGTATAGTTGTATTACGCGGACTTTGTATTGTAGATTTTCCCAAGATGCATCTGGGAAACATCGCCTCTCTGTGGCAGCCCACTCAGGATGGTGCACCAATTTAAGCATTTAAAGGCGGACTCAGTGACTCAGAGTTCGAAATATATATTTTGGTCGGAAGCAATTAAAAAATAACAACTAGAAATAAAAAGACCGTTAACCAAAATGCTTTTAATCCCAAAATTAGAGATAATTGGATGTTTCGTTTTCAGCAGTAAACATTATGCATAGTATAACCGTTGCCATAGGATACGGGAATAACAATTTCTGGGATCCGGAATTTATAACAAATTGGTGAGTTTCTATGAAGACTTCGAGATTTGAGCTTAGTATTCACCAACCCCAAGTGATTAGTATATGGGACAAAACATTATGTATATGCAAAAACCAGGGTTTCACACTAGGGTTTTGGAAAAGTGCGTCTATTGGACGCAAAATTTGTTTTCCCTGAGGTTGCAAAATGCTCCTCTTCTTTAAATTAGCGTGTTTGTCAAAGTTTTTTTAACAGCTTTGAGAACTGTTTTAAAGGACTCAAACAATCCAAAAAGAGAAGTCCAATTCAAAAACCTAGGACTGGGCATATTGAGAAGCAATTACCCTGATGACCCTTAAACTCCAACAAGAACTGGAGTGGAGTATCTTGAATACCTTTGGGGTATGTGGAGAGTATTGAACCTAAAAAAAAAAAAGTTGTAAATAAGTCAAATTTAAACATACATTATTTCTAAATTTGTACATAGTAATGGTAACAAAAGTATTTGTTTGAAGTGAAAATGCTTACATATGGTGACCATGTGCCAGAGCAAACTCTGTGATTTGTTGTGTTTTAATGTGGCTATTTTTTGCGTCCACCAAGACGCAAATTTTTACTCTATCCAGACCAAAAGGAGTCCAACCTTTGGAAAAGGCGTATAAGACGCAAAGAACGCACCCACTAATGTGAAAGCCTGGCAAGGCAAAAACACATTGTTTGTGAAAATTGAGTGACCCTCATCAGAAATCTCTCTGAGTCAGCCTTTATTACTTTCCTTTAAGTTCAAATCAAAGGTGGTGGATTCTGCGGGTGGACAAAGAATTAAAAGAATAATTTAAAAACAATAAAGCACACATGTATGGTGTTAAGGATTACCAGATCTCAATATTTGCCTCTGTAGGGGTACAATCATCTTTCACAATCTGCATATTAGTGGGGGAAGGAAATTAGTTGGTAACAATAGAAAGAACTCCAACGTATACCAAAGTTAAAAACCACACCGTTGTTCCAAACGGACCACTAGAAAGACCACGAGCACTTGAATCCTGTTCAAATGCTTTCAAGGTGCGTGTCCTAGTAGCCCTTGTAGCACTGGATTTAACAATATGCATGTGTCCCTGCTGCATCATAATTTGGAGTGCTTCTTATTTCGTCAAGATCCCAATTCCCCATTGAAACATGAGATTACAAGAAGAAGGGGGGGTGATTTTTGGGTAGACGTTTCATATAGAAGTCCCATGTGCAAATGAGGTAATGCCATTTATCCTGTCAAGCGCTACGCACAACGTCATTACATCGCATGACGGAATCAAGTGTAAACTAATTGCCTCAATGGGACTTCTATATGAAAACATCTACGATTTTCTATACGGAGGACATTTTGAAATCAGAATGGGGTAAGGTAATTTTTTTTCACCCCCATGAGGTCTACACAGTAATCTATGAATTGGCTTGTTGGTTATGATATATTAACCTGATACAATATGATACCCATGAAAGGCCTTTATACAGCTCTATGCCACTTTAAGCATTTCTAAGATGTTCTGATTGGTAAATACATTAATACCTGGTTTAATACCAATCAAATTGGTCAGTATTGCACAGGTTTATGAATGTCACAGAAGTAAAATTTAATCTTGATAAATGAAACTCAAAGGTTCATGTGAACATGACATCCATTTTGCTAAAAAGTCAAAAATTTGAGGGAGGAAAAAAAAAATGACAAATTGTGTTTTAAATTTGGCCCAAAATCTGGTGCTCTGGTTACAGCTATATGGGGGGTCCTTTTAGTAAAAATTGGTATAGATATGGGTCCTAATTCCAGACTCTCATAGGCACATCCCTTCTTAACCAAACTTTAGCCCCCCTGGATTCGAAGTTACTTCAGCTTCATCAGAAAATGAGAAATCCTAACTGACCCAAGTATAGTCCCATGCTCAATTATAATCCCACCCCAAGTTTTGAAAGAATCTGAAGAATAGTAGAAAAATCTTATTATAATCCCACCTTAAGTTCTTTGCTGAAAATCATAGATTGCATGCAATTTTTGGTTACACTGGTTACTGTTTGGAAGTTTCTTGTGCTTTTCTTTACCACATTACTTAGGTTTCTTTTATAGTTCATTTTACAAGTCTTTGTTGATCAAACACCTCATTTGTCACTTGAAAAAGTATCTGGCATAAGTTATGCTCTGAAAAGGCTAACAGTTTGATGCTTGTGCTTTATGTTAGGATGGAGATCCCATTATAATCCCACCCCTAAATTCAAGCTAATTTCAGGTTAAAATAAAGGTGGTGGGCTATGCTAGGGGTCATTACCGGTAAAGACTTACCATGCATACTTAGATCAGTCCATTGCAAACCTGTACATATTATATTGGCAATGCAAGCAGTGACAATTTTCCCACAAGGATGCAACTCAACTGCAAATTCTCACAAGCCAGAATTTCATTAAAGCGTCACGGCATCGTATGAAATCGTACGTCCGTCACTGGGATGTTTTTTTTGGTTACAAGACAAGAAAAAACCAATAATAATCCCCTTTCCAGTCAGCCCCGAGACATACTAGCATGTTATTTCATAATACACGATATGATACAACGGGTTGATACAAGATATGAAATCTGTTACTTTTAGGCTGGCGGATGACCCTGGCAGGGTTCCATCTCATCATTCTTAAGCGAGCCAAAACAATGGAAATGGTTTTCTGCAATTGGAAATGCTGTAAAGTGCAAGGGATGATCTGTCACTAACTGATACGTTGATGAGAAATTGTCCCTTTACATTCTATAATCGTGCTCAGTGTTGCAGTTCAATCCCAACATGGTCACTTTGTCATATTGTTTTGTGGGCAATTTTTTTGTTTATCCCCCTGGCTTAAGCCAGAGGGGGCTATGTTACTCTGCGAATCCTTCTGTGTTTTATATGTATGGGGTGTTGTATGTTGGTGTGCCTGTGTATGTTTTCGCATCATGGTTAGTTACCGTTTAGAGTGCTCTCATTCTTGTTGCCTTGACCGATTACTTCGTACTTTGTTACAGAATAACCCCGTCAAAGACAGATATAGGACCTACACAGATTGACTTCTAACATGACCCCAGTTACATATACCCCAGTCATTTAAAAATGTTTTCCTGACACGGAGAATCCTTCTCAAACTAGCATGAACAACTTGTTAACAAAAATGGGATGTGACCACTCCACGCTCCGCTTGCCTGAATGGTAACTGCTAGTTGGGCGGGCTCCATGGAAATGTACAGTGGTCTACGCAGCCTACGGCTCAAACAAAGTGCCACTGCCTTGACGTGTCGGGGCAGCTGCACACATGGGGTTGAAGATCACACAAAGGCCAAAAGAGGGCATTTTCTGTCACTTAAAATACAAGTTGTGCACGACGTAAAATCACCAATCAACACCAAAACTGCTTTGGAAAGAATCATGGGGGGGGTTCAAGGGACTTCATATTAATAGAGATTCAAATTTAAGTCAGTGGCATAAAAGTTAACCCTATTTAACCTCCATTTTTGATAGAATTAAAGGGTAAAAAAACCTGAACATTTCCGGAAATGTCCGGATTTCCGAATTTTTAAAAAAAAAGTAAAATTGATATAAATAAAATAAAGTCTGTCCAAAAGTGGTGGCAAATTTTGCTTGCGGATATAGAAAGTGCCATTTCATTCTAGTGATGTAATTTTGTAGTGCTAATTTCAGGATCACGGAAAAACAGTTTTATCCCTACAGGGAAACTCAAGTTTAATACCCTTGGGACACCACTATAAACCTAATCTGCCAGTGTATCCTTTTCGATAACAAGTCTTCTGTACCTCGTTTCCCCATCAAAAATGTAATATTTGCGATACAAATGTAGCACAGAAAGAGAGATTGTAAGTTTTTTTTTTGATATGAATAAATCCTTTCATGAGCCAAAAAAAAAAGCAGTTTCCCAATGCAATTATCTTTGGCTTGAATGCATTTTTAATGTGCTGAAATAAGTACATTATTCTGCGGAAGATCATTTTTTCATATGTCATGGCTTAGATCAGAAGATCTTCGCCCAGAATTCATTTACGGGTGCTAGTTTCTAGTCTCATTCAAAAACCTTCACACTTTTTCCAATTCCTGATAGAACGAATACAAACCTATGAAGACTTCAAATGAAATTATGTTAAAATTTTGTGTAAAACTCCCCCTACAGTTATAATTAAAGTTGTCAGGGGATGACGAGGAATTCGACAGGGCCGTGTTTAACCGTTTTAATTTTTTAGGCTCGGAGCCACCCTCGCAGCCTTTGTAGCAACACACATCGTCTAATTTGTACAACTAAATGTCAGGGAATGCAGACAGGTCCTTGTTGACAGTCTCTCTCACAGCTAATTGGGTTACTGATGTTGTGATGACTATAGGCAGCCAACAAGGTTTTGTGGAAGAGACTTGTCATAGTTGTCTTGTAATTAACATTTCACGGGTCCTTTGTGTATTAGTGCATTAACTAGAAAGTGATGGAATGTGGCCACTGGGTCTTCTTCACAAAGGCATTGCATTAAAAAAGGCGGCGAATGAAAGCTAATAATTTTATTAGTTTGATGTTTGATATCACCGCAGCAAAGCATATTTTCCCTCACCTCCTTTGGAAAGCTTGGTGCATGTAGCAACTATTATATTCAATAGGTTGTAGGTACTTGAAAGATGTACTGAATTTATGATATGGCATGTGAATAGAAATGAGGGGAAAGACGTAGTAAGATCCAATTGTGTGTACAAATGGAGGACAAAAATGTCTGTGAGAGTGTGGGGTGTGTGGGGGTGTGGGTATGTGTATGGGTGTGTGTCTCTGTGTGTGTGTGTGTGTTTGGTGAGGAGTAGAGTGGGGGGCATATGAATCGGTATTTACCAGCACACATGTGTATGTATGTGCATTTTGCAACTCAACTAGATAGATTTTGTAGAATATAATGTAGAAACCTTTCAGTTAAAGGTGCAACAAGAGATTTTACATATCAGGTGTCCCTAAAAAATCGAAAGTACTGATTTTTGCCCTGATGCAAAGCTTTCCATCAAATACAACCCAATCTGAAAAGATTAAGCGGAGAAATGTTTCTTTGGTACAAACAATTTGAAATTTCTAATTTCGTATAGGAGCAAATACAAAATTCAGCCTATATGTTTTATATTGAAATATAAGCAAATGAAAATTTGATGACACAATATCTGTGTGCCTCAAAAATCTCTTGTTGCACCTTTAAATCCAGTTGAAGCAATTCAGTAACAAAACTTAAATCAATTTTTGGTTTTGTTTTAACACCAGCTGCTGCCAACGGGGATCCTAAAGGCTTGTCGATCCGTGTTCGGTCTGACCACCACCACCATCTCCACAAACCCAATGCGCCAACTCCGCCACCAAAACCAAAGGTATCTACTAGGACATCGCCGCTGTCTAGGACATCACCTGGATCGATATCGGGGACAACGCCGACTTCGCCACCAGGTACGACTTGGGTGCCTCTGTGTATTTAGTTTAGAGAAATGTGTTTTTTTGCAATTAGCGTAATTGATGGTATGTTTTCTGTATTCCTGGCGAGGTGTTAATGCTCTTGCGTAGCCTTTGCTCTTTGTTTTGCTGCAGACATATAGATTTCCGCTGGACCAAGGGATCATCAACCTTTCCATCACTTCACAAGATTTCATGGTGTTATGCTAAAGGTTGTTAACAAGTGTGACAAATTTATTCGCAGCATCCCCTATTTTTTCTAGCTTACACTTTTTTCCGAGTGTAATGGTCTAATGTAAAATGATGAGGAACACAGATGATGCTAAGGCTTAAAAGTAGAGAGGTGATTTAATTCAAAGTTCAAATGTGACATATGAACAGGTGCTATTTTGAAACAAATAAGGGGCACATGCTATGTAAGACCTGTATTTTGAAATCTCCGCGTTTTAAAAGTTATAAACTAGAACATCAAATGGGGGTAATTAATCCATTCCAAAAATGGCCAACACTTCTTTCTGTTACAGGGCTTGAACCACATTTTTTTATGAAGAGTATAAGAAGTAGGGCAATTTCCAAAATAAAACAGTTTGGTTGACTGATTTACCTGGTAGCGGTGCATGGCTTGTTTTACTCCAGTGGGAGTAAGTAACTCCTGGCTATTGGCTTTATTTTGAGCCCTGGACGCTCCCTCATCTATGCTATAAGGCCTACAAATTAGGTAGACGTTTTATTAGAAGTCCCATGGATGCCAATGAGGCATTGCATTCATTTGTCAAGCGCTACTGCACCAATTCTACAGGGCATGACAGAATCCAATTGTAATCCCTCATTTGCATCCTTGGGACTTCTGTATGAACGTCCCGAAAAATTAGGGCTGTTCGTCAGGTTTGTTTATTTTTAGATCTTCAAATTTTTTACTCTAAACTGATAATAACATGCTACTATTTAAAGCTTTTTTCAATTACATAGCAAGGATTCTTTTATTTTTACGTGTTATAGTTTGTCTTGTTTGATGTTTTTTGTCTTTGTGTGGGTAAAAATTTGGGTTTTTTTAAAATTGTTAATGAAAATCATGGGTCGATCGGCATATTTAAAAAAAATTGTGCTAAATTGGCCATAAAAAAATTTAAGTCGCAGTTTTTTTAGGGTTGGCCGGGTTACGGCAAACAACCTTTTTTTGCCTTACTGGATCCCTGTTTGATACATAACCAGTAAATGCTCTGTAACCAGAGAAATGCACACCTGTCTCTGACATTGGACACTCTTGAATACTCTTTGCACTCTAACTCCTTTTTTTAAGGAGAAGTCCAATCATTTTAACACTTCTTGCTTATATGATCGACAAACTGTGATGATATTGGTTTTTAGATTCACTAGGGATCATTAATTTAAGGGGTTTGACGTGTTAGCGACTACTCGATCACATTTTCCAGAATTCACATATAATGGTATTTCACAACTGTGCTGGATTAAGGAATCCTGAAATAAAAAATGGGGTCACCGACTTTGTTTTTGAGCATCTCCAAAACAACAAAGGTATGTTTTCATTTTTTTAAAACCACGCAGTCTCTGGGAAAACGTCAAAATGTGACGTTTAATCGCCTACAAATATAAACTCTCGATAAATTTTGTAATTTTCTAATAGGTTGAGGCCCCGATGTCGTTCTTCAAAATTTTGAAAAAAAAATGGGTGTCCCACCGCCTACTTTTTCCATTACACAACCACGCCGAAAACCACTGAACTTTTGCCACTTTTTTTTTTCAAATTGTGGCGTCTTGGTTGGGCGGCAAGAAAATCCGCGCCACATTCCGGCATGCAGCAAAGCAGGAACAGCAGGCGTATAGATGCGCGATTTTAATAAACGCAAACAACGCACAGTTCTCGCGGTATCTCCGCATGATACCTTCGCACTCAAAACTAAAATTCTTAAAATTCTATCATTTGTCCCTGACTGGGCTCCAAACAGAATTCTGAAGGTGTAAAGCAGCTTGCGCGTAAACAATCACACGCAAAAACCCCTAAGGTGGGTGAACCAATCATGATCCATTGTTTCATGTACCACTGAATATTTTGATGAATCTTGATACCATTGGTGTACTGGTAGTTTAATCTAAGCTCAGTGGTGGTAACTCCTATACCTCCTATTGCTGGGAGTTGTCGCTGAATTTCTTAAGCTTCCAATATATCGTCCCCTCTATAAACCCCGAAGTAAACTTACAATACATACACCTTTCAATCAAAACTTATAGCTTCCAACAAAAATCTTTACAACCTTTTTGAGTACAATTACCTATTGCCTCATTTTCCTTCAGATATCAAAATTAAATTTATTAACACCTAAGTGACACCTTTGGACTCTACTAACATATTTTAAAAAAAAGACAGTTTGAAAGAGTACGCAGATGTCTTTTTAAAAGATATTTCTTGTTTATATCTGAATTAAGATAACGCACAGTCTGAGTGTAATCTCACCTAAGCTAATGTTGGTTGACTTTGTGCCCAGCCTCAGAACTGCAGAAATTGTGCGACAAAAACCAAATCCCGTCACTTAACGATTAGGTAACCCCACAACTAATACAACCAGCAGCTTAATTGTGTTGGGTAATTCACAAGTGCCACTTCGTAGGTAAATGAAAAAAGATGCTGTTTTCACACATGTTGCAGCTTAATACATCAGTTTGTTGTCCAGGCTGAGCCAAATGCATGCATGAGGTGTAGTAAATTTGTTTCAAAGGGTGTGTTTCTTGTTGACTTTCTGCGGTGATCTCATAATTTGGTTTAAATTGTAGGCGCTTTTTGCACGGTACTGCGCGGAAATGGCAATGGATTGAGAAATGAATCGGAAGCGTGTTCAGTTTAACTTTTTAGGGAGTATAGTTGGGCACACTCTTCTTTACGCATTGTTTTTTGTCAAAGGGAAATAAAGAAAAAACTACCACCCCACTTGAAAAGACACTGGCACATTTAAAAAAGTGCATGCCTCAAGCTTTCTAAAAATTGGTATTTTTGCATGGCTGTGTAAGCATTTTTGCAGTTCTGGCCAGTGGGGGTTCATGTCCAGGAGGACATAGTGCCTGTTCTCGTGGGGTACTGGAACCCCGGGTAGAGGAAATGCCCCTACCAAAAGGCGGAGGAGCTTATGGACAGTCAACGGCACCAGACTATGCAGAGACCTGGCCACCACTGCATTAAGTTTGGCCATGATGTCTTACAGATAGTTCAATAAATGGAAAAAAACGGCATCTGATGGTGTGACGGGCACCGCAGGCCAGAGGATGCGTCAACAGTACTGGGGATGAGGTACGAGATGGGGAAAGGTCCTAATACACTCAGCTGTAATGACGCGGTGAATGCTGCCGACAATCCTGAGCTGGAAAGGATCACTACGAACCTAAGGAACCAAGAAAAAAAATAGCCACGTGGAATTTACAGGGTAAATGCTGGCAATTTGTAAATAATTACAAACCCGCATGGAAAGAACAAGGCATTAGTGGGCTTGGTGTCTGCTGAAACTTGGTTGCTAACCAGTCTGTTTTCCCACAAGTAAGGGTACAAATGGTGTTACTCAAGGAAGAGATGTGGAAAGATAGAACAGGGCGTGGCATATCATGGATAAAGACAACAGATCATTTATGTGCTTCAATCCAGTCATAATATATCATCACACTGAGACTCACTGGTACTCCCTTCCAACACTACTATCAATCCAGATTTACGCACACAACAGCAACAGCATCTGATTGAAGATATGGAGAAATTTCCTATGTGTTCAGCTCCAAACACACTTGACAATATCTCAGGGAAGGATAGCTAGTAGTAGCGGGAGATTGGAATGCCAAAATCGGTCAGTCCTACTTTAAATCCAAGGTAGCAGGAAAAGTTTTTTTTGCTTTGGGATCAGAGGAACGAGCGTGGAGATAGACTGGAGGACTTCTGCCAGGCAAATGATCTGATCATCGGCAACACATTATTTCAACAGCACCCTCGCAGACTTTGGACCTGGAGCAGTCCAGGAGATAATGTCAGAAACCAAATCGACTACAATCTTGTTGACGAGGATGTGCGTTCTCATTACTCAATGTCCGGACAAGGCCAGTGCTGATGTGGGCTGACCATATACTGCTTGCTGCTAGACCTGAAGCTGAAATTGAAAAGTAAATAAGGCGGCGCCACCACCAATAAGATATGATGTGGACAACATTCCAGACCACTTCTCATTTGTGTTGCAAATAAGTTCCAGCTCTTGATGAGGGAGGGTCGATGAAGAACAGTCGCCAAATGAACTCTGGGAGCAAACTGAAGACTGATATGCTAGCTGCTGCGAAGGAAACCATCCCAAAAGAGAAGAGAAAGAACAACCATGTGTTATCCCAGAAGAACTTGGAGTTGGTAGACAAAAGACAAGAGCTAGGAAGAGAGGTGTATACCGATGGCGAAAACAGAATAAAGAAGTTAGAAATCAGTGATGGCTTGATCAAAGAGATTTTCGTCGAGATCAAGTTGTGAGGAGATGAGAGAGATCAGAAAAGAACTCAAAGAATGTATTTGGGTTGTTGAAGAAGCTCACTCAGAATTTCTCTCCTAGATCAGATGTGATCAATGACAAGAATGGCAACACTCTAACAGAAGATGACGACATCAAGTCCAGATGGGCAGAATACTGCTCAGAGCTGTATGAGCAGAAAGAGAAAAATGACAAAAGTCTGTAACATTCCAAAGACAGAGTGTGAACCACCGCCCTTGAAGAGTGAAGTGCGTCAAGCAATGCACCAACTTAAGAATGGAAAATCTCCAGGTTTTGATGATATCCCAGGAGAGTTGTGGAAAGCCAGTGGGGAAGAGGGTGTCCAAGCCATGTGGAAGCTTTGTGATAAGATATGGAGGGAAGCAGAATGGCCGGATGATTGGTGCAAAGCAGTCTTTATCCCATTACCAAAGAAGGGCAACCTGAAAGAGTGCTCTAACCACAGAACCATCAGCCTCATCAGCCATGCTAGCAAGGTGCTTTTGAAAATTATTAATAACAGGATGGTCCAGAAGCTGGACAGTGAGATTGCTGAAGAACAGGCAGGTTTCCGAGCTGGAAGAGGTACCAGGGACCAAATTGTTAATATCAGGAACATAATCGAGAAGTGCAGAGGCCACAAAATGCCACTGTATCTCTGTTTCATCGATTATAGCAAAGCTTTTGACTGTGTAGCCCACCAAGACCTGTGGATTATAATGTTACAAATGGGGTTTCCAGCTCATATTGTGTTCCTTATTAGCAAGCTTTATCAAGACCAGGAATCTGCTGTAAGAACTAGCAGGGAAAATTCAGTGTGGTTCAAAATTTGTCGAGGCGTCAGACAAGGCTTCATCCTGTCATCCCCAAATGCACTTTCAACATATATGCTGAAATGATAATGAGAGAAGCACTTGAAGACTTCCATGGAGGTATTAAGATTGGCGGACAACGTATTACTAATCTGAGATATGCAGATGACACTACCCTTGTTTGTAGTAGTAGAAAGGAGTTAATGGACCTCCTGAGAGCAGTGAAATCAGCTAGTGAAAGAAGGGGATTGTTGCTGAACATCAATAAGACAAAAATAATGGTTATCGATGATGATAGGAAAGATCATGGTGAAGGTTTCAAGTTGGATGGAAATGTCATTGAGGAGATAACTAGCTTTGAGTTTCTTGGCTCCATTATCAATGTTAAAGGTGACTGCACCCAAGAAATAAAGAGGAGAACTGCTATCGCCCGGAACATGGTTCAAAGCATGTCAAAAATCTGGAGGAGCAAGGTTCCAACAGCACTGAAGGTTCGACTTCTTAAGTCAACAGCTTTTGCTGTTGCAACATATGGTTGCTAGTCCTGGACACTGAAGAAAAGGGACAGAAAGACCATTGATTCCTTTGAGCTTTGGTGCTACCGGAGAGTGCTGAGAGTTCCTTGGACAGCGCATAAAACCAACGCATGGGTCCTGGAACAGATTGGGTGTGAGAAGACACTGCTTTCTGACGTCATAGCAAGAAAACTAGACTATTTTGGCCATGCCACAAGACACAAGTGCCTTGAGAAAAATAGGGTCATTCAAGGGGGGTCGAAAGGAAGAGAAGAAGGGGTAGGCCGGCAGCAAGTTGGTTTGATGACATCAAGAAGTGCACAGGAACGAACATCGTTGGTGCTACTAGAATGGCAGCCGACCGCACTCAGTGGAGAACTCTTTTGCGGACCACACCAGCATATGTGTATGTAACGTGACATGAAGAAGAAGAAGTGTAGCATATACATTAGCCGTCACCTGAAATGATTAGGACCAAATTATCACCCTTATGGGTAAACAGAATGATTTTATAATAAAATGTCCGGCGACATTTATTCAGCAGATGACAAAAATGGCATTAACACAAGAAAACACATGCCGTAGTTGATTCCCATGGCATTCACCCTGTTTGACCGGTCTGTGACCTTTGTGGTTTAAACTTACATACATCTTTCAATCAAAACTTACTAGCTTCCAACAAAAATATTTACAACCTTCTTGACTACAATTACCTATTGCCTCATTTACCATCAGATATCAAAATTAAATATTTACCTAATTACACATTTGAACATTACTACATTTTATTTTAAAAAGACAGTTTGAAACAGTACCACCAAGTCTTTTTTAAAAGATAGTTCTTGTTTATATATGATAAAGATAAAGCACCTGAGTGTAATTTCAACCCTAAGTAATGTTGGTTGACTTTGTGCCCAGCCTCAGAACTGCAGAAATTGTGCGACAAAAACCAAATCCGTCAGTTACGATTAGGTAAACACCAAAAGCTAATACAACCGCAGCTTAATTGTGTTGGGTACATTCACACGTGCCAACTTTCTTAGATAAATGAAAAAAGATGCTGTTTTCACACCATTTAGCAGCTTAATACATCCAGTTTGTCAAGCTGAGCCAAAATGCATGCATGAGGTGTAGTAAATCTTGTTTCAAAGGGGGTCTTCTTGTTGATTTTCTGCGGTGATCTCTTAATTGGGTTTAAATTGAGCGCTTTTTGCACGTACTGCGCGGAAATGCAATGGATTGAGAATGAAACGGAAATGTGTTCAGTTAACTTTTAGGGAGTATAGTGGGCAACATCTTTTCTTTAAGCATTGTGTTTGTGCAAAGGGAGATTAAAAAAACTACCCCACTAAAAGAAAAAGAGACACTGGCACATTTTAAAAATAGTGCACCCTAAAGATTTTTCACAATTGATAAAGCCTTCATTACCCGTCACCTGAAATGATTAGGACCAAATCATCACTCGTATGGCTTATAGGTAAACAGAATGATTTTATAATAAAATGACTCCGGCAAATCCGGTGACATTTATCCACCAGAGGACGGAAATGGCATTTAACATGAGAAAACACATGCCGTAGTTGATTCCCATGGCATTCACCCTGTTTGACTGGTCTGTGACGTCTGTGGTTTTAATGTCAATGAGTATGAGTCTATAATATTTGTGTAATGACACATTTGTTAATTAAGTTAGGGCAAACTTAAAGTTAGCCTACAAATTACCTGGATTTCTTTAGGTCTCCGTATACAGTGTCTTCGTAACCGATTTCGCTTGGGGTACATCAACACACATTCCCTCAAGCTGACGATTCAGGTGTATCCCCATATGTTCTTAGTCTGGGAGGCAACTGGGTTGTCTTTCTCTTCTATCTGTTGGTCACAATATATATGTTCGAATTTCTACTTAAATTTAAAGTTATTTTGGACCATTGTGTATAATTAATGTATATCATTGTTGTTTTTAACATTAGAATTTTATCTATTTTTGTTTTTGTCGTATTAATATTTTTTATATTGCTCCATTCTATGTAAAGCTCCTAGAGGCCTCTGCATTAGGCGCTATATCAAGACTGTTATTATTATTATTATATCCATGCCCTTATCTGTTTTGGGGCATGTTTTTTTTTATGTGTAAAATGTCTTCTTCCAATGGCCTAGACTATCATTTGCAAACAAATTTAAGAAATTTCATATTTTGTGAAAATGTGCCAGTGCCGCTTTAAGCACTTCATCTTTACATTTTTTAGATGTTTGGGTGAAAATGGGGCAGTATTCATTTGTACACACACACACAAAATAGTTTGCCAGATTTCAAGGAAATTAGGTTAGTCAGGCCCTAAGAACAGGTTTTTTTTTTGTAGCAATAGTATGTTGTGTACTTTCAAGAAACAAAGCAATCAGGTACACTGATAAAGCTAAGTAGTTTTTTGCAGAAAAGTATTTGGGTTAATTTTCTGCCAAACTGATCTTAGGCTAATTCCCTCATTTGCCAAACCCACAGCCAACGCAGAGATCGGTCTTATCATCACCTACTCAGTATGCGATAGCTTGCCTATGGCTCACAAGCCTCCGTAATTGCCTTTTAGTAAGGCACACAACAAAAAATAAATGAATTAATAATTGGATGATTTCTATAAGCTCGTTAAGCGGTGTCTTGTTGCTGTGAGAAGTAACACCCTTAACTGGGTATCAGACATTGATGGAGGCCGCACAGAGGATGTGTTGAATCAATCCCACAATGCACCCTGAATTTGAAAGTTTACCTTGTTGAGGTCGTGTGATCCCACACAAAGCCTATCCACACACACAAACATGACCTTTATGGTCGTCTTAGAACTAAAAATGTTAGTACTTAAAGATTGTTTTACATAATCTTAAAAAGTCTTGCTGTTCTTAGCATTCATTTGTACTTTTTGTTCCTAACAACTGCCCTATGTATAGTACAGTAAAGTATCTTATAGATACATGTACATTGCAATGCATTTGATCTGAGTCAGACTCTTCAACAGTTGCCCTAAAGTTTAGCCCTAACAGCCTTTTGGTTTCTAGCCTATCTCCACAGATGAAGGGAATTTTCGCCAACGCAAAGATACTAATAGGGTAGTAGTATTTCGCAGTTATTAGTAACCAATTTTCATGAAGCTCTATCATGCACCACGCACTGAAAAAAAAGGCTACCACTTTTTAGACAACGGTACCGACGGACAGTTATGTACGGACAAAACATCTCTGCCCCCCCCCCTCGGGCTACGCCACTGATTGGACGTCTTAGGTGGGATTCGAACCAGGGGCCTCCGGTGCCCCAGTCCCATGAGCAGGGATGACAAGCCATGAGGGTGTCACTGGCCCGGCCAGCGATTTCATGCCCATATGTGTGTTTGTACGATGACGTCATTGCATCTATTTGGATTAAGTGCATTTTCTAGCCTCAGCTCAGTGGGTTTTAGTGAGTTTTGGTCATGATAGGGTTATGAAAACTTAAATTCAGTGTGATCAAAGAACACATCAATGCAGTCTGTTTTAGAGTTGTTGGCACATATTTGGTGAGGGTGCAACTTTTGTCTCTTGTACAGCAACCTTTGGCAATGTAAGAAGAAATTGGAAAGTGAAAGGTTAGGCAAATTGCAGCTGTCATAAAATTTAAGGAAGGAGAGAAAATGGGTGACATTACATCCAGAAGTAAGGAATAAAATCACAGTGATGACTAAACATACTTCAATTTTGAATGGCTTGTCATGTAGTTTGAAAGGAAGTTTTACATTTTGTGTGGTTGGTAAGCCTAAATTTGACTAGCCACCGATTGGATTTTTTTTTGACAGGCAGCATTCAATGACAGACAAGTTAGATGAATAGTAAAATGCTTTTGAATGGTAAAAGGAATATATTTCAGCAAAATGTGCAAATACCTATGATGCATCAGTGTAGGTGCCAATTAGTGAATGAACAGCAGGAACATACTTAAAGACACTATCACTATCAGTGATTCATTCAAAAGAGTCAAATGTTTTGAAACTTTAACCCCTGTATTCCCATCAAGAAGGCTAGTGAAAGCACTCTATTGCGATGTGTAATGTGTTTGTTTTGAACCGTGCCTCTAGGTATGATGTTAATTTCTTCAATGCTAGATCTCAGGCATGTCGAAAGAATTTACTCTGCATTTCAATCCAATCCATCCAGTCTTTATGAAGGATCAAATAAACTTAATGACGATATTTCTCTTGAGCCCAAAGAAACATGTTCCTATAAAAAAGATAACATACCACAGGCAACTATGAAGATGAAATGTTTGAAATGTCTTCTATAGGATGAGGTCCCTTTAAAGGGGCATTTTGTGATCCACAACCTCGTCCCCTGACTTACTTAAAAAAAGTGGAGATTTTTATATCATCTGAACCATTAACATTAGTAATCCATGTGTAGCAAATCTTATGTGCAAATTCGGTTGCATCTGTAAGAAATTCACAATTTTGTATTTTCTGTCCGTAAACGGACAGAAATTACAGCGAAGTGGCCTATGGGACCGTGGGAAGCAAACAATTGCTCATAACACAAAACCACAAGATCGGGATTAACTCAAATTGTGTAAATAAGGTTTTCTCAAGGATATCTAGGGAACAATGAAGAAAACAGAAGGTGCAAGAATCACGAAATGCACCTTTAAGGCTCTCCTTCATGAAACCATGCAAAATCAGACCAAATGGTCAACATGAAATGAATTCCTAAAGGCCGCCAACATTATGGTCATATATTATATCTTTATTAATAGGTGTATACCCTGTTCAGTGAAAGGTGGAACATGACCCCATTCTTTTGCCACTTATATTCTACATATTTTGTCAGAGGAGATGTTCCAAGTTGTGACAAAACACACTATAGCTACTATAGTATATTTACCCCAGGGTTGCACTATGACCTTGGTCTTTTCTAGTGTTATCTCAGTGTACTTTATCAAAGGTCATGTTTCATGTTATACTGAACACAATATAGTACAAACTGTCCCAATAAAAACTATACAATCAAACTAAAAATTATAAAAAAATATAAACTGTGCATTTTTGCCACATATTTTGACTTTATTTGTTAGACAAGATCCTAAGCTAAATCCTCGCTTTTATTCCATCCAAGTTGATGGAAACTAAGCGGAGATATTGTCAGTTGAACACAAAGGATAAAATACCACTTGGGCCAGTTTCACCTGAAGGTTCAAGAAACTAAAGGTATAAGGCGTGCAGCATCATTGTGGGATTAAACCCTTTTCAAACAAAAGAATATTGTACAGATCAGAGTGAATGTATTATCATGCATTGAACTAATCAATATATTTTTTTTCAGTGAAAGCACCAGAAATTTTTATGTTGTGGATGAAATAAGGGACTCTTTCTCAGGGGGACAATAATAATGAAATTCATGGAAAGTTGTGGAATTTGACTGCTGAAACTAATGTAACAGCCTACAAGTCTGCTGAGGGACAAATGTGTGGACAACGCTCTAATATGTGGAGGGACAATTTACCCTTCCCCAATTCCCCACTGCCTCCAAGATGCCAGGGAGGAATATGATGAAGAAAGCAGTGTTCAACAAAGAGCAATAAGGGAAAGGATGGTTGTGTTCAAAGGTCTCAGTTTACTTTCAACAAGGGCGTTTTTATGGTTCTACCTTCTGCTGAAATCTGGAGTAAAGCTGAGGCAACAAGACTGTTTGGAATTGAATTTCCCAATGCTACATGTATTTATTAGCAATTGCGACATTATAAAGTTATAAATTATGTTATATCACAAGAAACAGCACTATATTTTATTTTAATTTTCAATAAAGAATGCCTTGAATGTGATTTTCAATGGCAACTTTGTTGATATCATGATAGCCGAAACTGGCCCAACAGGTTTTTCAACTGTCTCAGATAATTAGCCATAACTCCTGAACCAGACCCCCAAATTAGACCAACTAAAAATCTCATGAAAGCGGGGACACTCCTAAAAAGAAATCAATAAATCTACAGTTGAGATGAACTTAAATTTTTGGCAAAAAAAATTAATCTTTGATTGTATAGTTTTTTTTGGGACAGTCTGTATGAACCACATGCATTCTTCCTATAGTGAAACACATATGAGTAAATTCACCAGTATAACCCTCAGTAACCCACCCAGACTGTGTAGGAATGGTAATTAAGTGCCATCTTAATGTTGGTACATGCCATCTGGAGGGTAATCAGGCTCGTTGAGAAAACGAGCCGACTTTGTAAGTACGAGCACCGGGGGACAATTGCGCATGGCACAGGTAGGGGGAAGTGTTTGTAAGTATTCTTGTGTATAGCGAATTTTAGTGTTGCCATGGAGGGGATGGTTTTGCCAAGTTTTTTTACTTCCGTTTTGGTTAGAAATGGGTAGAGAAGTTAGTTTTGTCCAATGAATTTGAATGTTAGTTCGGCAATTTCCTATAGGTTTTAGTGTACAATATACCATTGAATCTATAAGGGCCAATGCGTTTTGAACTTGCCACCCAAAGTGGGAGAGGGGTGTCTGCTTTTTATCAATGGTATCTCTGCCAAACAAGCAGATTTTGTATTTGCTTTTGGTCTTGTTTTATAGGTAATGAATGGCATTAATAGGCCTGCAAAAAAAACCACTTATCATTGAAGTGGTGTAGTTGTGGTTGATTGAATTAAGACCATTCTTGGTGGCGGCGGCGGCGGCAGAGGCGGTGGTGGTGTGTACAAACTCTATGGGAAACCCACTCTTTCTTTTAACACAATTATGTGCCGCCAGTGATCGAGATTTGATCAAAAACATGTGGCAGGTATTATAAAATGCTGCCTTTGTGTACATAAGAGGTGTTAACAGATTAACACATTTTTTTTCCCATCCAATGAAAAGTAGTAACACACTATAAGTATATTTCCTGAAAGGAAATTTCATGAAGAATCCAAATATGAGAAATTAATAGAAGGAGCAAGGGGGGGGGGGTGATACAGATCTTGAAGAAAGTCTTATTTTTTTCTTCCAAAAAGTGCCTGTACTTCACTCATAGCATGTTACCAACTCACCTTATCTAGTTTTAAATGCCATATTTAGATTCCTCATAAAATTCCCTTTCATAAACTGAATACTTTTGTTGGGTGTGGGTCATCATAGTGGAGGTATGCTAAGCTAACATTAAGTTCAAAAGATATCAGCTTTATAAATTTGACCACTCAATGCTATGTTCGAAAGTTCAAAACGCATGGCTATAATTTATTTCTATAGTCTGTCCACTATAAAACGAGACGTGACCTCATTCCTTTGACGGTTAACTGGTTCTTATGTAAATGTTATTGGAAAAGCCCCATTTTTATCCCACGCAATATAGCAGATAAGGATTTTGTCATAGCAAAACTGTTGGGTCGCTCCGTCTCCACCTATTTCCAGGGGCAGATTTTGAAACATATCTGGAGGTACGAAGCGAGTTACAACAAGAATACCAGCTCCAGCTATACCTGGTCAGAAAGTACAAGAGCCCGTCATAAGCTTTGCATGGTCGATGTCCTAGCAATTGTGTCTACTCAGGCTCCACTAACACTGTCTGACTACTTCAAGAAATTCGTAACTCATGGCAGTCATGGAGCTTAGTTTATAGCACCAAAAAAAAGTTGAATCGGGGATCTTTCAGTAAAATTTTCATCATTCCCTCTTTTGAATTAAAAAAAATGGTTAATTGACACATTTTTTGTAAAATAAAATTCACCCAGAATTACAGGGGGGGGAGGCCGGTACACACCATATTAATACCAGAACGTCACCAATATGCTCATGTGCAGACCCCAAAGCCAAGATTTTTTTTTTGTTTTCAAGTGTACCATGGATGACGTTTTTTATGTGTTTGTGCTATATAAATTTGGTATTATTGTGTCGCCTGCCTAAGGCAGGAAAGACACATAGGGATCACTTTGTCCACTGATGTTGTTCTGTTGTTGTTGATGTCTGTTGATGTCTGTTTGTGAAAAAGGGTGTAACATTTCATGTAATATCCACAACTTTGAGGATTTAAACCAAACACTGGGGGTCACAGGGTGCAACATGGCAGCCCCCATTGTTGATGAGGTCAAAGGCACATGCCAAGGTCAAAGGTCACATTGTGAGGTCAAGTTGTAAAATAGGCTGAAAATGTAAAATTGACCTCATATGATAAAGTTGAAGTTTTCAATTGGAACCCAAAATTGATATAGGTGCAACATGGGATCCCTCATTGTTTTTTAAGTTGACTGAGACGTAAAAGGTCAATGCCAAGGTCAAAGGTCATGTGAGGTCAAGTTGTTAAAATAGGTCTAAAAAAAAAAATGTAAAATTGACCTCATATGAAAAGTTGTGAAGTTCAATTGGAACCAAACTTGAATATAGGTGCAACATGGGATCCCTCAATTGTGATGAGGTCAAAGGTCACATG
This sequence comes from Ophioderma brevispina, assembly GCA_023653785.1. Lineage (NCBI taxonomy): Eukaryota > Metazoa > Echinodermata > Ophiuroidea > Amphilepidida > Ophiodermatidae > Ophioderma > Ophioderma brevispina. The sequence goes on from JAMKCH010010961.1 coordinate 28,676, forward strand.
CAGTCAAAGGTCATGGAGCAAGTTGTAAAATAGGCGAAAAATGTAAAATGACCTCAAATGAAAAGTTGAAGTTCAATTGGAACCCAAACTGTGAATCATAGGGCAACAGGGTCCTCATTGTTGATGAGGTCAAAGGTCACATGCCAAGGTCAAAGGTCATGTGAGTAAAGTTGTTAAAATAGGTGCAAAATGAAAATGTAAAATTGACCTCATATGAAAAGTTGAGTTCATGAACCAAACTTGAATCATAGTGAATGGGATCCCTCATTTGTGATGAGGGTCAAAGTCCACATATCAAGGTCAAAGGTCATGTTAGGTTTATCATTCACAAACCGCGACGGCAGGCGACAACAGCGGCCGAGAGGACCAAGTTTATTTGTCCCCCGCCAACTTTTTGGGCGAAGGGGGACTATAGACACTTTCTTCGTGCGTGCGGTGTGTGTGTGTGTGGGGGTGTGACCCACGCGATGATCTGGATCTAAGCAAGCGTGGCTGTCCATTCTTCGACAACATAGATGTATCTCAAGTACGCGTTGGCCGGGATCTGAAGAGGGGTCTGTTTCAGGGTCAAAGGTCAATATGGTCAAAATGAGGCTCTAAATGCTACCAAAACCTTGTAAACACGATATCTTTTTATCTAAGCAAGTATGGGTGTCTTGCCATCTTCGCACCATAGATGCTGCGCAAGTAGGCGGCGGATATGAGTTCAGGAGATGGGTCAGGTGGCATGGATGGGTCAAAGGTTAAATATGGTCAAACAAATGGGTCAAATTTGGTCAAAAAATGGGATTTTAAATTGCTATAAGCCTTGGCAATGTGGCAGGATGTATGAAAATTGGTTGGGGTGGTCAACATTCATGCCAAAAATTGAAGGGTCATTCAAGGTCATGCGGGGGCATTCAGGTCAAAATGGAATTAAATTGTATAGCTTGTCAATTGTGTAGGATGATGAAACGTTGGTGGGTTGTGGTCAACATTCAGTGCCCAAAAAAAATTGAAGGTCATTTCAAGGTCATGTGGGGGCATTTAGGTCAAATGTGGATAAACATGCTATAACCCTTGTCAAATGTGTTGGGATGATGAATAACTTGGTGGGTGTGGGCAGCATTCACTGCAAAAAATTGAAGGTCATTTCAAGGTCAATGTGGGGTCATTCAAGGTCAAACCCCTAAGAAGGTGGTTTAGGATGATGAAACTTGTGTGGGTGTGGGTCGGCATTCAGTGCCAAAAAATTTGCAGGTCATTTCAGTCATGTGGGGTCATCCACGGGCAAATCAATAAAGTATGTGGTAGGATGATGAAAATTAGTGAGTGCGGTCAATATTCAGTACCAAAGATTTGGGATGCCTTTTCACGGTAATGTGGGGTATCCAAGGTCAAGCAAATCCATACCACATGGTAGTATGGTCATGAAAACGGATGGGTGTAGTAGGCATTCATTGCCGAAAATGTTGACGGTCATCTTCAAGTCAAGTCGGGTCATCTAGTGCAAATAACTACAAGATTTTGTATGGTCAATGTACTCCCATGATACCGTCAAATTTGCAACTGCTATTGCAGCAGCATCATCATGGTTTGTGAACCACTTATTTCCATCACACTCTCCCTGTGATATTAACTTTATTTCCCTCCATTTCTATCGCGACGGTCGTGGACCTTTGTGTTCGAGAACCGCCTTGTTTTTATTATTAGCTTTTCCAAATCTGACTGTTTTCTGGGGGGGGGGTGGCAAACACATGGACCTTTGTATCAAAAAATTTTGACCTTTTTCCAAACAAAAAAAATCCACTTGGACCTTCTTTTTACTTTTTGAGGATTTTGGTGGTTTATGACCCCCACAATTACTGTCCCAACTGCAGAGCTGCTCATGTGCATAAAGTTCGAAGTCTGTGTCAAAGGTGTTTTGGCCAGTCGCAATTTGCTAACATTATTAATTTCTACTGGATGCATTTGTTTTACACGATTGGGTATCAGTTTGGTTATATTAAACTATAAGTATCCAATACTTATATTTCGGAGCAGGTGCTCATCCTGAAAAATATGTAGGTGAGCAGCTGCTTATGAACACTTGGATTACATTTGGCCCAAATGACAAAGGGGTTATTTGAATAAAGAACTGGCAACTATGAAATGGGGGTATGGGTACTTCAGTGGTGGTATTCTCTATGTCCACTATATCATTAAATAAAAAATGTTTACTTAGGAACTAGAATAAATTTGTATAAATAAAATATGTTGTACAAGATAGGTGTAGCCATCAGGTGTGTTACTGAATGGCAGTTTGATCTTTTTTTTTTAATTTAAATGTTCAATCTGGCATGTTGTTCTCCTCCCCAAAAACCCGACGGAATATGTGTATTGCTATTCCAGTAAATTTGATCAAGTTGAATAGAATCTATTTTATAGGGAATAGATATAATTCTTGTTACAGTGATAGAATATAATTCTATTTAATAGTGAAATACTATAACTCTTTATAGTTTGAATAGACAAATATATTTTACAGTAAATAGACTGTAATTCTGTTTCATTGTGAAGTGAGATAATCTTTATAGTGAAGAGACTATAATACTATTTTATTGTGAATAGACTACTTTTTGGGTGTAAGTCCAGCCAGCAAATCAAAAAATGTGTCCTCACGATCCCAGTACTCATCCATTGTTATTTCATTGACCGAGACAAATCCACTAATGCCCCGTCATAGAACATTGGGAATCCCGTAATGGCCTCACGTCATCGCAGTTGAGTGAGTGCATTTTAAATCGGCCACTAAATCATGCGCTGCATACCTAACTTGCCGGAAAAACTTGCGTCAACCTCTGCAAGTGTTAGCCTTCGCATAGCGGATTTCTTAAGATTAATTGTTGCGATGTTAGCAGCATGCTAGTATGTTTGCAGGTTTTAACCTACTATAGTGTGTCTCGAGCATAATATAGCAAAGAAGGCTTTCGATTAAGGTTGGCACATTTTACTGAGTTGATTTTGTGTGTAAAAGAAATTTGCCTTTTCGTGACTCAGGGTTGGTGAAAATAAGAAATGTGTCAATTTTATTTGACTAATTTAAGGAAAGATTGAAGTAAAAAAGTTTGTAGATGTTTTGGTCAACTTATAGATCAATATTCATCTACTCAATTTTAAAAGGAATTGAGGATTTTATCCAAACTGAAATGTTGCCTTAGTCCTTCATGAATGCCTGACCAATGGCTGACTTGTCTATAGGGCCCTACGGCCCAACATGGATGCCCCCGCGGCCCAACATGGATGCCCCATGGCCCAACATGGATGCCCCACAAATGTTATTATATTATTTCTAGTCTACTAGTAAGCTGATTTATAATGAGCAATAGTTCCATTCTTTCAATCAAGATAACATATTTTGTAGCATACATGGTATACAAAATATGAAATTTCTTCAATTTGATAGTACAGGCCTTGGAGAAGAGATATATTTACAATAAAATAACATACCCAAAATTAGATTGGAACATTAATAAGAGGCTTAAGACATACAGTAATTTGTAGGCCAACTTTAAGTTTTCTTTAACTTTAATAGACATATTTACTATGAATTCATCGACTCGTAACTCATTGATATTACAACACAACAAGCACAGACCGGTCAACAGGGTTCCGCCGTGGATTTCAGGCTCCGCGTTGTGTTTTCTTGTGTTAAACGCGAATTTCGCGTCGTCAGATGAATAAATGTCGCCATGATATTAATTATAAAAATTGTCTGTTACCCATAAGGTGTTGATGTGGTCTTAAAGGGGGCAGGACATATTTTAGAACCAGTCTTATTGTATTTTTACATTCTTAACATGTATATAGAAGCCAAAATAACAAAAAATTTACTTTATCTGCCACTTCAACATTTTTAATTGAGCCATATTAATGGCATAAGAAGGCACTTCAGAAACGGGCGGAGAGGCTTCATACATGGAAGGCCTTATGCGTGACGTCATCGTGTTTACTCCAGGGAACTTCCGGTTGCCAACACTGCAGAACTGCATACGGTGATAGATGCAGAAGCTGACTACCGCGGTAATTTAATTCTGTACAAGGTGTCTTTTCGTACATTTACAAAAAAATGGAAATGGATTATGAGGAATTTAATGGAGAGGCAGATGCGCGGTTGTGAAGTGCTTTTGTAGGTGTGGAAGCTCAGGTAGAGTTCTGATGAAGACGTAGGGGTAGATTTTGGGGAAGGAGGAAAGCGAGGTCAAAGCTGGGCGACCGAAGATCATGATATTATGTTTGAGCCTCCAGCAAGAAAAAGAGCAAAAAATCCAAGGAAAATAACCATGACCGTTTTGCTGGACGCCGAGAACATTGGATTGGTAATTAAAATCTTGGTAAATTATTAGTACAAAAATCAGAGCAATTTAGACAAAATAGCACGAGAATTTTCGTGTAGAATTTTGCAAATATGAGACGAGTGTCGCGTATTTTCGTGGGCTTGCCACGGGGTTTAGCTGTAGATTGCCGGTCCGATGCAGTCGAACGAACTCATAGTGGGTATGAATTGTCAGTGTTTGTGCTCATACTTTCATTGCAAGAATATTTCTGCAAATCATTTCATGGCCAAGATTCGTGTAATAAATGCATTTGGTCTGAAAAGCTTGGAATTGTAATTTGTAGAAGCGCTGACATGAGCTGATAACAGGAACCACACACCGAAGTGGCTTGACAATCGGACCACGTCTGCTTATGACCCAGAGTGGGGATTTACCCTGATATAAATGGTCAGTGTTTGTGCTTAATACTTTCATTTCAAGAATATTTCTGCACATCATTTCATGCCAAGATTCTTGTTAATAAATGATTGGTCTGAAAAGCTTGGAATTTGTACTTTTTCCGTAGAAGCGCTGACATGAGCTGATAACATGAACCACACCCGACGGGGCTGCCATCGACAAGTGCTATGGACCCAGAGTGGGATTTACCCTGATATAAATGGTTCAGTGTTTGTGCTAATACTTTCATTTCAAGAATATTTCTGCACATCAGTTCATGGCCCAGATTTTGGTTTTAATAATGATATGGTCTGAAAAGCTTGGAATGTAATTTAACAACCCCTTCGGACTGAGAATAAAACACGAGTTATGCACGGCAAGGTCGGGTAAGGTGGTAAGACACGGCGAAGATCTGTGAGCTACGCACGGTTGTATTGTTGTTGTAGAGCATTACGGCTGGGGCGCGAATCATGGACAGGCAGAGGTACACGGCGGTAAGCTGCCGTCGTATTTTTGAGGGGTGGGTGATGAGGTTTTAGAAAAATCCATTTCGCTTTGTTAATAAAGCGCTATTAAATGTAAAAAATACCTTGTGTTGCTATGTACAACAATTCATCTAATTGAAAAAAAGTCCGAGAGAAAAGAAGCATTTTTAAATGTTCAAATGAGATATAAAGGCTTAAAACTTAGGTAAATCTGCTGATATTTGGTCAAATTGATCCGGAAACAAATTACAGGATGCCGTGATTTTTGATTCGCACGTGCGTGATTAATCACAATTTGCTCGCTTTAATAACAATTCATATAAAGTTATAAAATCTCGGCAAAAAATAACAACGATATGTAAGATTTAAGATGAATTACCACAAATTAATTTGCCCCTCAATAAAAATTCTTTTCATACAACTGTTCAAAAATGCTTGTCACTTACGCTGTGTGTCATGTGTGCTTCGCAGCGCGTGTTGTCACATGGCTCTTGGTGGCACTAGTGGAAACACGATCTAAAACAGGTTGACGTAACCCGGGATTTGCCGGATGTTGTACTTTTTGAAAACGTTTTTTTAAGGTATATGGCTGGGTGGGAGATATTATGCTAATTAATAAGAAAAAATTATGGGGAGGATTATTGTACAACGTTTAATTAAAATAAAGCAGGCACATTTTAAGCTTATGTTGATTACCAAATTCGTTAAATTGTTACCAAAAATGTCCTGCCCCTTTAAAACATTAAGGTGAGGCTAGGTAAAAAGCATTCAACCATTGACAAAAATATCAATTTTGAACATTGTGAGGGTGCACAATTTTTCAAATGTGCCAGGGTCTCTTCTAATGAGGTTTTGATTGCAATTTTAAAATTAAAGGGGTGGAAATTATTTTTTCACTGTATTATGTAATCAGTATTGAATGAACCTTTTTTAAGTATTCTTGGTAGATAACAGCTGTGTTTGCATACCTCCTTGGACAGCTGCCAACATCCTAAACAGGTATTGTTTACTTTCCTTTTCCACTGCTGTGCTTCAAAGCATTACGTAATTGCTTCATTTTAAGTGTTGTGAGCAGCAAATTAAATATAATTTTGAAAACTTCATGAGGTTATGAAAATTTTGGTTCTGTACTTTCACCATTGATTTTTGCAATTGTGATGATGTTGTCACGGAGAGTGCAAAGAAGGTTTGCTGAGTTAGATGTTGGCTGCGGATATGATTTGGTTTTAATGAGGGAGACATTGGAGGGACTGAGGGAGAAGTTGGGAATGGAAGAAGGCTTTCGAGAGTAAGGGTCTGAAGGTAAAACCTTGAGAAGACAAAGTGCTGGTGAGTGGGACGGAGAGGGATAGAGCGGAGGTGGTGGTTAGCGAGAGTAAGTAGACCCATGTGGGGTATGTGGGAAGAGAGTAAAAGCAAATTCCGTGTGGTGTGAGAAATGAGGGAATTGGATCCATGGGAGATGCACAACGATGAAGAGAGGACCCTAGTTGGGCAAGAGATTTGTGGTAGGGAGCTGGGGGATGGTTGGAAACAGGAGGGAAAAAGTTGTGTGATTGAGGTGGAGGAGTCCGTGAGGAGTCGTTCAAGTACCGAGGCGGATAAGGTTAAGGGGGGTGGTGGTGGATGTGAGGTGCGTGACAGCGAGAGTGAGGTATGGGTGGGTGAAAGTTTAGGGAATGTGGGGAGTTGTTGCATGGGGACAAAGATTTATCCTTTGAAGATGACAGGAATGGTGTACACATCAAAAACTGGAGGAGAGTGTTAATTAACACCATGGGTGTTAATTTGACCACCATCCTGAGTCAATACAGGACCACTCCCACTGGTGTTAGATTACACCATGTTAGTGTGATTCATTAACACCAATTTGGGTGTACAATGTATGATATAAACACTGTTTGGTGTTAATTTTTACCCACCACATATGGTGTTAATAAATTTTTTTAACATGCCGGGTTGCCAAATTGACACTAATGGTGTTAATTAACACTCTCCCGGAGTCAATACGGGACCACTCCCTCCGTTGTTAATTAAACAACCAAACTTGTGTCATTATAGTGTAACATGTGATATTTTAAGTAGAAAATGCTTGATTTTTTTGTTATTTTGTGCTTCTATTATAACTGCTGCCTCTTAACAATCATAAAACAGAACACCAAAATCCATAATTAATATTATGCAAAAAACACCGGAGGGGTGTTAAATCCTTAAATTTCAACACCACAGACTAATGCACTTGTCAATTTCAATCCCGAGACCTGGGGCGGCGTGTACAGGGACCCATAGCGGTCCCCCCGGTGGGGTATATGCCGGGACATAGCGGGCATGTACAAAAAAAGTATTGACCCCGCAAGCGCGGATGTTAGCAGGAGACTTGGCCCCGGGAAGGTACGTTTAGCTTGTCCCACCCGCCCGGGACAATCAATGATGATAGCTGGGACTTAAACCGGGGGCCTACAAAAAAATTTCCGGCTCTGCCGGGACATAAGCGGGGACTTTAACGCCTGTGTCATCACACATATAAAACCAGGCTATCAGTGAGCAGTAGTATCGCCCGTCAAATCGGTAGTATATCACCATTTTATATAGCTACCATGCCATTCCCGATCTCTTCCAGGTTGTGACTCGAAAGGCAAGATATAAAGTAGCACGCTTGACGCACGTCAGCTCGCTACGGTTGAGATATCACTAATTATGAGGATCGAGATTTTCAACGTAAAATCGCCAGGAAAAAACATCAAAACTCAAACAGGAAAAATGTTTAAAAAATAATAACCTTAATCTCAAGAAATTACTAGAAGTTTGTCGGATTCATTTAGTCATATAAATACCGTACGGTAGTGAACATCATTTGAATTTCTTGACTAAATGCCAGGAATATTGTTGTTTCTCAAACATAACGTCCGATGTGGTGTCGATGAAATTTCGGCCTTCCGTTCTGACACTCCGGTGGCGATCCAAAATATAGTATATTTTATAAAGCTAGACCTGTTGTCGCATAGCCGGGACCGAGCCGGGCTTTGTACAGTGTTTTAAAGCAGTCCCCGCCCCCATTGGCCGAGCCCGAGAATATACGGGGATAGTCACAGCGAAGGTAGGGGCCGGGACCATAGCGGAGAGATGCTTAAAAAAATTTAAGCCCGGCTACCAGGGATTTCGTGCTACTTTAGAGGGGACAAGCCGGGGTTGTCCGACAGCAAAATGTCGATTCCAGGCTAATCCGCTAGTCCCGGGACCCACAGGCCCGGGATTGAAATTGACAAGTTGCAGAACACCAACACCGCTTGACAACCGACTTAGTGTTAAACTTGAAAACACCCGTTTTGCAGTGTAGAAGGAGCTGGTGAGATCAGTGATGCCTGTATAGGAGTGAGACGTGGTGTCTCTGAGCGAAAATGAGATGGGGATTTGTTGAGGAGGCAGAGATAAGGAGGACCGAGAGAGCAATGATGGAGAGTGATGTGTGGTAGAAGTTGAGGGACAGGATGAAGACTAGGGACTTGATACAGATGTTGGGTTTGGAAGAGGGGTGGATCGGTGGCGAAGGCGAATAGTGTACGTTGGTATGGGCATGATGTGAGGAAGGATGATGAGATGCTGCTAAGAAGGATTTTGATGGTTCGAGGTGAGCGGTTTGAGGAGGAGGGGACGTCAAAGAAGACATGGAAGAACAAGTGGACGGAAGGAGAGTAGGAGGGTTTGCTTGAGGATGGAGGACATGTGCATTGAATCGGGTGAAAATGGAAGGAAGGATCAGGGCAGTTGCTGCAAATGTGAGGTGAATCCGGCCACCCCCGTTGACGGGATAACCGTGATTTGAAAACTTTGGTTATTTTTTTTATTTTTTGCTTTTTTTAAGTTTTTTATTTTTTTCTCTTCTTTCTCTTCTGCGTCCGGACGCAGATTTTGGAAAATTATCTATATGGACGCACTGAATTTCACATTCAAGGGGGTTTGGGGTCCAAAAAATTTCATCAACTGGACGCAGGCCAACCAACGTCCCGTGTTAACTACTGTGGGAATGAAAACTCCCACTTCTTACTCAAGATAATGTGTACCGATTCACAAACCTTCATATTTTAAGCGCAAGTTTGGCCAGCTCATGTCTTTCTTTGCCGCACCTGCCAGATATCCATCACAAGCTAGTTCTTCATTCATAAAACCAGCCCCTTGATGTTGCGATACTGAACTGGGTTAGCCAATCAAAAAAATCATTTGCTGCTGCCCAAAATTTCCATAAATTCAAGCTTAACCAAATCGCAAACGGCAAACCATTTCTGAAACATTCATGACATACTAAGGATTCTGCCATGCTAGGGAGTCAAAATGGCCGACCGGACGTGGACATAAAGTGATGTTGATGTGAAATTTTCCTCAAGAATTTCATCCTTTTAAACTTTCAAAAAATGCAAACCCTGTACTTTGTTAGTAGTGAATATGTTTTTCGCGGTTCTGGTGAATATTGGCATTTCGATTAGTTTTTCTCCGAAGTAAAAAAACAATTTTTCCTTGCGATGTATTGCCAAGGACTAGGCTATAAAAACAGAAGTGTAGTACATGCTTGAGTACATGACAGCCTGTGTGAAGCCCTTGTGTGTATGTTGCCTCAAAAATGTTTTGGAACTTTGGGATGCAATGTGAGAAGGCAAACTTTTTTGAATAAAACATTAAAAAAAAATGCCTTTAAGCAATATTATTATTAGGAAATTGTCTTGGGATAAAAGTTAGTCATTCTGTTTGCCCTGTCTTTCTTTTTCTTGCTTTGGCAGTGTTTCTGTTTGCATTTCCATTGACTGAGTGCTCATTGATTTTAACCTCATTCAATGAATTGATGGTTTATTGCTCTCGAGAGTGGCGTGTTTTATAAAACGCGGTTCTTATTTTCTCTACTTGTCGGGCGTTTTATTTTCATTTCTGACAAAAGCTGCCTAGTGGGAGTCAAGACACATTGGGAATCTCGTGTTGGGGCTACTCCACTAAAAGTTTTTTTTAAATTTCAGTGACGGTAGTCATTTTGGGTAACTTTTGTATCTTTTTGTCAAGTTTTGGACCTCATTTGATCCTCGTTACTTGTCGTCCTTCTTACTGAATTCTATTGGTTTATTGTGCACCTATTAACCGGTTCTAGTGGGGGTTCTTCTGGCGAAAATGACATGGTGATCTGTTTACCATAGCTACCAAGGCTTACCAGGACCCGAGGTCACACAAGTGCAGTCATTTGACATGCGAGATTTAGTGTAACAGATTTCCCTGTATGAAGGTTGCCCTACCTAATATGAGATGACACAAAGAAGTTGTTTTCCTTGAGATCAGACTTGAGTTATGTTATTAACTCGGGTATTTTGCAACAAAGTATCAAGACTATTCGCATAAGTACAGGGTAGAGAGACCCAATTTGGCCTACTTTAGAACTGCAAAAATATCAAATCTGAACCTTAGCAAATTTGTACATGGTATCGTCCTTTGTTGAAGCAAGCCTTTTTTTTTCCATTAATGGGCTTTAGTGCAATACATACCCTGACTATGCATAAGGTTTACGGTATGGAATGGATGAAAAGTTGGGTTTGAAATTTGGTTTTCTGACCGGCCAAAGTGGTAATAATATTTAGTTTAGTATATTGGTTATATTTTGGAGGTGTTTGAGAAAATATTTTGGGTTGTATGCTGAGAAACCTTATCTGGTTGTCATTTAT
>JAMKCH010010962.1:0-87202 GCA_023653785.1 Ophioderma brevispina
TGAGCATTAAAAAAAAATTTTCCTGAGCCTGAAGTCAGTTCCCTGATCATCCCAGCATAAAATTGCTATAAAAAAGAAATGATCGGAAAATAAAATAATGACAGAAGATGATGGCAAATTTAAGATTAATAAAAAAAAATGAGCTGTCCTTGGCACCCAAAAACGATAAATATTATACCTCTTGTCTATAACCACTCGCACGAATACTTAAATGGAAGAAGAAGGAGGGTAAAAACAATTATTTGACAGATGATCAAAACCACGACCCTACTCCCACGCGATCGGATGCTACGTGATGAAAGAAAACGGAACAAGGCAAAACTCGGGAGAAACAGCGAGCCCATTGGACAATGGAAGAAAGCACGCGATATGATTGGCTAAGAGGTTTGGTTTATGCAAATTAGCAAAACAAAGACATGGTCCATTGGGTCTCCCAATAAAGATTCCTTCAGCGGAGGACTACACGTTTTCTTTGGATAATCTTCATAACACGTTATTATGAGAGTTTTTTGCCCGAAATTATGCTCCTGGACTGTATGGTCCAGGAACATATGGGCCTGGAGCATAAATAATCTGATGAAAAATGTTTAAGTTAATTTGAAATGACATTGCCCCAGGAGCATATGGCAAATATTGCTCCTGACCAGTATTTGACTTAGAATATTTCTCCACTGCTTCAGAAGCATATTTGCTATATGCTCCGGGAGCATATAGCAAATATATGCTATTTTCCCACAAATACGAACAATTGATTGGGCTGGAACGTTTATCCAGTGAATCAATAGCGGCAATTTATGAAGGCAATCAACTAACGTACAGAACCCTCGCAGTTACCTTTGGTTTAGGGGAAGTGCAAAAATTGGTCGTTCATATTATGCCGGTGTCGGACCAAGTGTCTACAAGGCATAGGGTATCAAAAGGCGCCTCACTCATATGATTGAAAAAACCTTGGTAGTAAGAAGACAACCTGCAATATGAAAACAATATAGGATAGCTTAGAATTCGCGGTTCTTGGCTTTCGCGCTCGATATATTCAAAGACTATAAGCTGCGGGCCGCTCCGTGACCTTTGACCTTGGCATTTTTATATGATCCTTTGACCCATCAAACACTATGAGGCGATGTCATGGGATCCTATGACACAAGTTTGGTTCCAATTTGTGAAATGTCAACTTTTCAATGAGGTCAATTTAAAAAAAAAACTTAAACATTATTTTTAGTGACACATACGTACACACACTACATAATACAACACACATACACACGCACAACAGAATGACAAAGTGCAAAGTGCAAAATGCACTATTTCACAAAAGACAGGCTTTATTTTGATTACCACCTCTCTTATTTATGCTTATTTTTATTTTGGTTGACTATGTTTTGTTTCAAAGTTTTTCAAATGGTATGGTGTTTATCAAAACAACCTAACATCCTTCCCACCCACCCACCCCCCCCCTCCTCTCCGCATTACTTTTAACACTCACCCAAGCCTCTCACCACACATACTACAATAAAGCACCATTAATGTAACTTTTTTTTTTGTTTTTTTTTTTTTACTTGCTTTCTTCCTGTACTTGGCCTGGTGGGATTAGGAAAGAAAAACATACAAAATGGCACCACCATACCCCCACACCAAAGACAAACCAATTTACACTACATCAAAAACAAACAAATACAATGCCTGGCTTGTAAACGGACTCATCACTTGCAGACCTTTCCCCATGAAGAGTTCAGTCAACTCAAACTCCATTTTTTTACATTAAAGTCCTGCTATCAGTTCAAAATTGATGCAATAATTTGTCTCTGTGCCCTTTCAATTTACTTTTACCCCATTCTTTAAACCCAGAAAATTCAAGGTTTTCCCTTAAACTTTGCACCTGTAGATATACCGTTTTTCCTAACAATAAAATCTGTTTTTAAAAAAATATTGTGCTCTTCATTAAAACAATCCAAACAAATTGCTTTAAAATCAAGTAATAAATTATCTCCTAAATCATTACTAATCCAGGAGATTATTTTGTTCCAAAGGCTTTGGTTACATACACTCCCCATTAATTGTTTTTAGTTTCTCTTACATCATCACAAAAAGACAATTTTCATCATCACCCTCCCAAACCAATTCTTTTCAAAAAAAACTATTTACAAAACATTCAAAATTGATTTAAAAAAAATCATTTTAAACTGAAAATACTAGAATTGTTATCCAAAGTGCAATTTAAAAAAAGCCATTGTATAAGCACTTTTACACTAACTCAATTGTCAATTGGATCTAGCTGATCAAAAAGATCATTCACTCTGGAATTCCAATACTGCTGTGAGCCAGGGCACACAGTCTGTATCATGCATTCATATGCAAATACCACACTTTATTGCTCCCCTCCCCTTTCCTTTTAACAATTGTGACAACAGGTGATCTGGTTCCTCCCTTTTACCACTTGTTGTAAACAAAGCTGCACAGTCAGCTTAACAATGTTCTGAATGGCCCCTAAGATACATAAAATGAATAGTTACACTTGATATTTGGAATAATTAGCCCTAAAAGCGGAGAAACTCATGAGCGTCTGACATCATATGAATAAGATCAGAAATGAAATTAACCTGTGTTTGCTCCAATTGCGATGAAACGCACTTATTATTGACACGAATATTTGAGTTATACCAAAGCACCTTGTCGCATTCTTATGACTATACCACATATCTTAATTTAAACCAGCTTTGAGAATATCTTTTAAAAAAACATACTAATTTTATCAAATTCAAAAACTGAAATTACTGGATAGCATTGCCAAATCCAGTCACAAACCAAGTTTCTCCATTTCTCTACCAATAAAATTCCACTTTCCCGTATTATCAGGTAACGCTTCACCCATGCAATTTTATGGATCTTTAAAAAGAAAAATATTGGTAATTCAACCACCCTCATCAACCTTGGTGTACATAGAATCCTACTTATTTATCTTTTTAAACCACTCCAAATAAACTTGAAAAATAATCTTCAAAAACTCTCTTCAAAAAATCATCTGGTGGATTTGGTAAAATCGACAATTAAATAAGTAAAATGTGAAAATGCTAAGGATTTATCCATTATGTATAACGTCCGAACAAGTATTTCCGACTGAATTTTCTTGTCTTGCTTTCAGATCTATCTGTTAACAAAATGGAAAAAAAAAAGCAATAAGTTGTGTTTAGCCCCGGTTTAGCCCAAATAAGGTGCTAACATTATTGTAAAAGTACTTTTAAAATCTGACTACAATTATAAGGACTGTCCCAATAAAACTATACAATCAAACAAAAATTATAAACAAATATAAAATTTTTTTGTTGTGTTGAGGTTTTTTTTTACTTTATTTGTTAGACAGATCCTAAGCTAACTCCTCGCTTTTTCCATCCAATTTGATTACCCTAAGCGGGAGATATGCAGTTGAACCAAAGGATAAAAAAACCACTTGGGCCAGTTCACCTGAAGGTTCAAGAAACTAAAGGTTATAAGGCGTGTAGCATCATGTGGGTTTAAAACTTTTCAAACAAAAGAATATTGTACAGATCAGGGATGAATGTATTTATCATGATTGAATAATCAATAATTAAAAAAAAAAAAAAAAAAAGCACATTAAATTATTATGTTGTGGTGGAAATGGGGGACTCACTATCAGGGGGACAATATCCTGAAATTCAGGGACATTTGGGGCAATTTGACTGCTGGAAACTATGTAACAGTCTACAAGTTTGTTGAGACAAAATGTGTGGACAACGCTCTATTGGGAATGACAATTTACCCTTCCCCTAGTCCCCATGCCTCCAAGATGCAGGGAGGTCTATGATGACGAAAGCATTTGGTTAACCAAAGAGCAAAAGGAAAGGTGGTTGTTGTTCAAAGGTCTCAGTCTACTTCAATAAGGGTGTTTTTAGGTTACCTTCTGCTGAAACTGGAGTAAAGCTGAGACAAGAAGACTGGTGGAATTAACTTTCCAATGCTATATGTATTTATTAGCCATTGCGACCTTATAAAGTTATAACTATGTATATCACAAGAAGCAGCAACTTTTACTTACTATTTATTTTCCATTTCAATAAGAATAAGTTGAAGGTGATTTTCAATGGTAACTTTTGTTATATCAGGATAGCCGGAACTGGACCAAACGGTTTTCACTGTCTCAGATAAATTAGCCATAATCCGACCAGACCCCCAAATACAACCAAATAAAATCTCATGAGTGGAAAAACACTCCTAAAAAAGATCAGTAAAACTTCAGATGAGATGAAAAAAAACCTTTAAATGTTGGCAAAAAAAAAATCTTTGATTGTATAGTTTTTTTTGGGACAGTCTGTATTTATATACGGGTTCATGCAATCACTACTGATATTGGTAATTAATGATTTTTTAAAGTTTAGTAAATTTATCGATATACTGCATTGAATGTGTGTGCAATTACTAGTCTTGTCTTGTGATGACATGAACAACTACTGAAACACAGTCCCATAGGGAAAGATGTCCACCAGGGGTCTTTGGCAGAGCCGATCGAAATTTCGATCGAATACCAGATTTCTCGCTGATCAATGATGTTGTAAGAAAATCTTTCCTTATCGAAATTTATAACCGTTTTTCAATATGATTAACGATTTCAAATTCAACCCTGGTCTATGTCCCGAGTCTAGCCTGAGTCCGTATTCCAGGAATTATACCCGAAATCTCGTTTTCGACTTGAACCCCGGGGTTCTCCAGGACCGTGAGTACCTACAACATGTAGCCTCTTCCGCCCTTCATCCATAGAGATCCACCACGGAAGACGATAAAATTCCATCACCAAAGACATATTCAAGAAGATCCGACATGGATGGCCGTCGCGAGAAGAACATCTCCAATCATCTGATCCGCGCCAAAGGATCCTCAACCCAACTCTCCTGGCATGTCACCCTTCCGTCATAACAGATGCATCATCAGGTATGCAAGTATGTCTTGGATCCGGCTAAAATTGTTGGACCCCCAGTGAATACCTCACACACATACCTCATCTTCACTTTCAAATCTAAAAACGTCATCTACGCCATTGTTTGTCAGAAGGTGGATATCTACATCGGCGAAACTAAGACACCGGCTTCTTAGGTTTTTAGTGAGTTGGATTTTTCCCCACCACTTTTGACAAAGATAGGTTACAAATTGTTATTCACTAAAATTAGGTTTGGATCAGCAACGAAGTGCAATGAAATGACAATAGGTCTTACACCCAAATGACAGGAATACAGTATGGCGACAATATGCTGATAGTTGTAAAACTTCTTGTCCATTGCGATTCCTTCGCGTCGTTGTTGGCCCTTTCTGTCGTTTTGAGGAAGTAAGGAATCGTTCAGCTGGATGACCTGAAAGAGCAATTTAGGAAATCTAAACATCATTTATCGTTTGTATAAATCTTAAAAGGGGAGTGGGTTGCAATAATAGGATGTCGTGACTTGGTCAACAGGTTAATAATGGTATTGCAAAAGTACACATTTTTAACTATTTGCATGCGGCAGGCGGCTACAGCATTTCAAAGTCATTTATTTTCATTGGGCATATTCATAATCAGCGTTTAAATGCATTTAAATGAGTTTAAACAAGCCTGGATTAGCAAATTGCTTATGGTGTAACAATCTTAGGATGTCAGTTCTGGTAGGTATAAGGAAGTAGTCCTATAAATTCCATCCCTCAAATACTATAAATAGGAAGCAAATCTTTGAACTAAGTTTGTGTTAGTACAGGGTGAGTAAAAAAGTGACCCTGATTATGTCCGCCATTTTGAATTGTTAAATACCATATGTCTAATGTAATATATGTGGTATCATCGGAAAGCCTATTTCATTATCTTATATTTGCTGCAAAGATAATTCCAATTGGTTAAGTATAGGCCGAGCTACAGTCTTTTGAATCAAGTAGTCAGCTTTTCCCCCATCCACGGATTCCCATCTGATTGCACGGCGGCCAACTAAGCAAATCACTCCCCAAAATGATGATAAGGCTATGTCTATGTTTATAACAAATAAAGTGGTATCTTAAAGGTGTAAAAGCCAGTGTTAATGGAAAGTCTTATTTGAAACACCTTTTTAAAGATGTGGCATATTTTGGTCTACAGGTATTGACAAATACTTTGAACCAAAAGGTTTTCACCGATGTCTGTTCCTTCATATCATCATTATGGTATGATGCATTCAACTCCTCCAGAAACTGGACATGACTCAAGTTACTTTATTATTCAAATAATTGTTATGAATGATAAGGACGTAGAAATGTTAAGAGGGCATCGATGGTTTTGGTTCTGGTACTACCCAACACCCCTAAAATGGGCCAAACGAGCAGGACGGTGCACTACAATGGTCTGGTTTCTATATGTTATATCGCCTGGTTACTTGCTGTAGTGTTTGGTGATAACTGCCTTAAATTGTTGGTTTTTCTTTCAATAGTTATTTTGTTAAGTTCCAGGTCAATAAGGGTTCTGGTATGAATTCATGTTTTTAACAGTTTATTTACAAGCTATCTGGGTTTAAGGTTGTATGCCTTTGATGAACGTAGACCGGGCGCAAGATCTATTGCATCAGAACGGCGAGGCGACCTAAAAAGTGTCGCATCTCATCTGACAGAAAACAGGTGGGGTCCCGGGGCCCACCTTATGACCCCTGGTGGGGTCCAGGGCGATTGCGCGAAGTCCTGAAAATTTTTGGGTTCATATGTTTTTTAAATTTCTTTTCCTCTGAGGACTAATTCTTGAACTAAAATTACTTGTCGCACGCTGAACATTGAACTTTAAAAAACCTATCCACCTTGCCGGCAATCCGGCCCTGCAAGTAAACCATGACCTGAATTATTGAACCGACGGCTCATCTCAACCGACTAATCACATACTGGGGACTTGTCCCCTCTGCCCCCTCCCCCCCCAGCTACGCCACTTAGGGTAACTTCTGGATGGACTACTTACAACTTATTAACTGGGCCATGACATGGACTGGCAATCAAGAAAAAACACTTTTTCTCTCTTGGTCATCAGCTGTTGATCATCAATGACATCAATCATCTTTGAAAAATCAGTGGTTTTAAAAAATGTCATTCTCTTTTACAACCTGATGAACATTTTCCAGATCTGTTAATTTTCAATATACTATTACCATGAACACCTCTTCTCGTTCTCTCTCCCCCCGACTATATTGTTTTGATATAGTTTTTAGAAAGAGAATACCAAATGCCTTCTTCCTCTTACCTGCTCTCATCGTTTTATCCATCTGTGGACTGTAAAGTTCTTCTACTTCAGCAATGCCATGTTTCTTCTTAACTTACCAAAAACCTGACAAACACTTCAATTAATTTCAGCGGTTTTTCGTCAACACCAATAAATCCACCGCGGAGATTTTCTCTGTGTTTTTGAGTTGACCGTATGGGGGGTGTGAGTTGAGCCCGGAAAGAAGCGATTGCCTAAGATTTGATCTTCATCATCTGCAGTACCATCTTCACCAGCCTTCAGGAATGCCCTGTGCGCGATGTTTCTTAAACGACCAAGTTAATTACCGGTCTGAATTGTATCGTAATTTAGTCATTCTGTTGAGGAGAACTATATATGAACACTTCACGTTCAAGGCGATTTTCTGTAACTACAGATGACAATTGCACATAATAATATACAGGCCCGTAGCCAGGAATTTATTGGGGGGGGGGGGGGGGGGGGGTGCGGAAATTTTGCCCGAAGTGAACCCCCGGGGGGGTACTCAGTGGAAAAGGGGTAGTATATCTGTGCCGGCCGGGCCGATATGGGTCACATTTTCACGGCTTACTATAACAATGGGTCATTTTCCACCATGCTACTAAAAGCAAGGGGTCACTTTTTGAGGTATTGCTATCTTTGCTACTATATAATGGGTCTATTTTTCAATTTTTGGTCGATTTACTATGAAATGGGTCTATTTCCGATTTTCGCGAAAATCACAATGAAAATGGTCGATTTTCTGAATTTTTTGAAAATGTTACTATTAAAAATGGCCGATTTTTGCTAAGATTACTATAAACAGGTGCGAAATGTTCAAAGCCACTATAGTAAATGGGTCCGAAATTTCGGACCAACTCTATAGATGGTTCGTATTTTTGTATATTTTGGTCAACTAATAACAATGGGTCGATTTTTTACCCGGTGGACGCACACCCGTACCCCAATTTTAGGGTCGAGTACCCCTTCCCCCCCGGGAGTGCAAAACTTTCTCGTGGGGTCACAAATTACCGACACGTGGTATTGGTTTCCGACAAACACCAATTTTCGGCTCGCTGCGCTTGCCGCTCGCACAATTATTTTTACCGTCGCTTTCCAAAAGCTGAAGAGTCGGGGGTGGGGGTGGGGGTAGGAATTGAAAACCAGGAAGGGAAACAAAACAATAGGACATCAGCGTGGCCAAGCAATAGTAGTAACATGAGTATGAACTTACTACTTGCCAATAGTTATTCATATATTCATATGCCAATGCCCCACAGAACCCTTCACAACAACAGCTTTGGAACAAGCGGCAAACTTCAGCATGATAAAAGCGGACGTTGTGCCGTCGCTCCCCTGGTACGACCGGATATAATCTCTATATCTTTCGGCTTTTTAATTGGTATCGATACAAATCCTCTCCAAATGAAAACCACCCTTCGACGATATGAGTGACGTAAATTAAAAAAAAAGTCACGGTAAGGCTATTTTGATTTCTTCACTTTTTTATGTTTTACTATCGACCTTAGATTCCAGTTTATGTGGGTGCAGATGCATAAGAGACAATGCCCAACTTACTTTTCCAGATCCTTCAAGAATGTATCAGGATGCGTGCTTCTAGCGTGGAAAGTTAAGGTGGGTCCATACTTCATCGGCAGACGTCTCTGCCGACGCTAGTCTTTCGAACATGCTTTGCGCGTCGGATGCATGAAACCACGCGTTTCTTGAAAGCATGTTCGGAAGGCTAGCGTCTGCAACGTATACCGATGAAGTATGAACCACCATAGGCATTATGGGGGTCCTGTTTATGCATTCACCCGTAACAATATACCGGATCATAGCCAGCCATGTTGGTGGCAAGATGACGCATTCCAGTACTACAAAAAATTCACCTGTCAATGATCCCCATGCAATCGCTAAATGGATCGATTGACAGCTTAATGTAATTGTATTCCTGGAAATGTGCATCTTGTCCACCAACTTTCTGTTGGTTGACGTCATATTGAATATGTTAAAAATAGAGTGTAAAAAGATAATGAACTTTCCTATATAATGTATAAAGGTACTTATCATTAAACCTAAAACAAACCTTTAATGGTGGGCACAAATGTTATTGTTGCAGTACCATTTGCTTTGTATGCTATTCCAAGATCAAAAGTATCGTCCGACCTCTTTGATTCTGTCCTGGGTCTTTGAGTTGTCGTGCCCTGGTTCTGCTTCTCACATCGGGACAGCTATAAATTGCCAATCGGTGGGCGATATTACAAGCTTATATAAAATCGCAAGCATCCGATAAGCGAATTGAAAGTCACTTTGGTCAATCTGATTGGTTAAAAGAACATCGCCCTGTGGAACCAATGCCTCAGGGAGGTTATAAAAACAAATTGTGTCCCATGTAGTCTCCAGGGTACAAGATTAATGGTTCCAGGAAAATTCCAAGGAAGTTCTCAGGTCCGATTCCGAAGGACATCATTTAAACACTTTTAAGTGTAAAAGTTGAAAGTGAAAAACGTATAGACAGGATACATCAAGGTCATAACTATTCCGCGCCGGAAAAAAAAAAAAAAAATACGTTTTCACCGATTTTACGTTAGGAATTAAGTGGCTATCTTGGCCACTATGCTGTTTTAAGCCCCGACATCAGGGTTGCCCAACTGCTTATTTGAATAATATAGTTTATGTAACTGTAACATAAATTATACTAGATATGTGGGCAGGAAGGTAGTTTAGTTATGAACTGGGATTTATTTTTACTGTTTTTACAATTCAAATGTACAATAGCGCAACAACTCATCTTCGCACAAACCTTGAAGACGTTTTTTTTTGTTTAACTTGACGAAAGACTGCTTGATAGTGACTTTAGGCATTGATGAGCATCAACAGGGGTCAATTCCCTAGTCATAAGTTTCGCCTATATGTCATAAAGTTCCATAATCATCAAAAAAGGTTCGGAGCCATAAATTGAAAATAGGGTTCGCTAGTTAATAAATATTAAAATGAACCCTTACCCCTAACCCTCACCTTAACCCTTAAAAACTCAACCCTTTTTACACATGAATCCGCATAAACCCATATAATAATAATATATGAAAGGTATTTGACGAAAGAGGCTCCATGTCGCCTTCGAGGAACCGTCTCGGGTTACTCTTACAGTAGGACATTCACAAAAGATTGATAATCTCACTTAGATCAATAATTACTTTTGCAATACACTTGTACTGTATGTTTTGTCATAATAACAAACCATCACTTGTCAAATTCATCTTACTTCTATATTGCTAAATGCACCTTGCATGCGTTTTCCTTACAATATAGAAACAGAGATTGCGAGGTAATTATTGCAGGCCTTTATTAATTGTAGAGAAAGTGAAATTGGAAAAAGTTTCAAAGGGGGAATTTTGTTATAAAGGGATTAGCAAGGAATCATACATGTAGTATTCAAAAACACAAAGGCTATTAAGATGTAGGGTGCCTTGTGCAACACCAACAGGATCCTCAGCTGAGTGCCTCCCACACAGGAAGGGTTCGTCCCCTAACCTTAATTACTTCTCTCATCGAGTGGTGGGCCAGCAGCACAAAAGTGCCACCTCCTGCTGACTAACATAGACTTAAAACTGCTACAGAGTCCCTGTCTATTCTGTAACAGCTTCGACCATATCCATGCTGAACCTGTGTCTGCCCGCGTCTGCTACTTTCCAGCTCACTCGAGTCACCTCCCTTCTACAACCAAGGCACCGCAACCACTTTGTAGGTTATTGCAACGAAACCAAAACCCCCCCTCTTTGCATCCGATCTCAAGTGGGTAGCAAGTAGCTAAATTTGTCTTATGTAGGTGGAGTCATGCTCAAAGTCCTCCAGACTTATTATGGCCTCTCCTGCGTTGAGTTAATGTCATTACAATATTCTGTACATTTTATTCATTAAAGATGCAACTATTATTTCTAAATAATCTGTAAATATATGAAATTAATGAATGTATTGACTGAATGAAAATGCCAATAAAACTTATTTCAAAATTGAAAAAAAAAATCCTCATAGTAATTCTCACTAATTCTTCACTCTCTCAGGGATCCAGAGAAATCCATAGCATATTCAATAAGGAAATCCATAAGCATTAGCAAGGTCAAGCCATACTACACTTAAATCTTTCTTTTGCCCCTTGGATAATATGCCAAATCATGCTGCTATGTTCAAGACATCCATGGGGAGACTGGTACGCCGGCCTTTTGCACTGAGTGTTCACCAAACCATTTTCCCAAAGAAACGAAGCCAACCGCTCCGTAAGGATACTCAAACAGATCTTGCCTTCCACATTGAGGAGGGAGATTGGTCGAAATTGAGCAAGTGTACTAGAATTTTC
The DNA here is from genome assembly GCA_023653785.1 of Ophioderma brevispina. NCBI lineage: Eukaryota > Metazoa > Echinodermata > Ophiuroidea > Amphilepidida > Ophiodermatidae > Ophioderma > Ophioderma brevispina. The sequence continues at coordinate 11,562 of JAMKCH010010962.1, forward strand.
TTCCTTGGGCATTGTACTCCTTCCGCCCTATTCCAGGAAGGGCAGGAACCTCTCTCTCCCCAACACCTTCACCACCTCCACAAGTACTTCCAGGGGGGGGGTGGCTTTCCACATTTCTTGTAAGTCACTTTGTATGGGACGACCATTTGGCCTGTAGCCGCTGGCTGATCTTGCCTTTTCATAATGAACGTTCAACCTCTGCAAACCTTGGTTCTGCTAAATCAAACTCTATGCTGATCTTGTTGGTCTCACTAGCCCTTCAATATCTGGTATTGGTCTTGAGCCGACTCGTCTGACAAGGTCTTCTTTAGTTGTTCCTCAAGGACTTCTTTAGGTACTTGCAGGTCTCACATTTTTTGCTGTGAAAACAACCTTTCGTGAACTGGTACGGGTTCTTGAAGAAAGTTTTTTCGCTTTAGGCGTTCTTTTTCTTCCTTTCCGCCGCTGATTTCAGCAGGCGTCTAAAGAGAGGCCTAACTTCTACGTACTTGATCAAGCACTTCCGCAGGCCCTTCTTTCTCATCAGCATATGCCTTCTTCCACCTCTTTCTCATGATCTCAACTCCTGTCTCATCTCTTTATCTCCCTTTTGTCTTTTACTCGGAGCTGCTGCTTTTGTCTTGTTCTACAATACCAAATCGTGACTCGCCTAGCTTGTAAATCCATTTCACCCATAACTTCCAACTTCCTCTTTGAATGTCCCTTCAACTTGTTCTCAAGAATAGAGGTGATATCTTCATCAAACTCACACCACTCTCTTTCCTCTGCCATGCAGCCATTGATCCTTTTGCCTCCCTTCCTTCAGTCGAGCTTCTTCGTCGCCACAAGGCTGTGCTGAATCTGCCGTGGAACTGTGGTTAGAAACCTGAACTTGGCTATCCTCCATCTCACTTGGAGGCTGATGACTTCCCCAAAATGCTACACAATCAGTAGTTGATGGTGGAAGTTGCTTTTGTCTTCTGCTGGAGATGGAATCACAGAACATCTCATCCGAGTCTGTGAATCGCATATCGCTTCATGCTGAGAACACCGTTGCGCTACACCAACAGACACCATGTCTTCCATACTACTAGTACTCTTTCTTGGTCTTGGACGTGACCTGATCTATATATAATCCGTTGAAATCCGTCCGAGTGGTCCAATTATCCCCCCCCCCTTTTCTGAGGATCACAGGGGGCATTTTACCTTTGTAGACTTCGGCGTCTTCATATGAGGTGCTCCTTGGGGCTGCATACAGATCGCGTTGGAGCTTGGTACAGACTGCTAATCCTGGCATCCCCCGGCGCAGTCTTTCCCTGCTTTCAGCTGTCTCTCCAAGCGTCACTCATCTATTCCTGGTTACCAGTCAGACTATTCCTAACAGTCAACTGATAAACGTGACTGTTTATGGTTATTTTAATTTTATCACCATGAGCCCATGCCTTTTTGGTATCGACTAAGTAGTCACATCCACTATATACATACTAGCTCATTCTCACGTCACTATACCCTATAATAAGTATTTTTGTCTGATTTGCTATCACTAAAGAAGCATTTGTCAAGTTTTGTGCGACCCGAAACAAGTAGCAATACATTGTGTCGTAATACACCTTATTATTTTGTTTTGGCTTTAACAATATTTTTTATCTCTGCTTAATTTGAGTATTAATCATGTACATCACAATTTCAGGGTTTAAGAAAAAAAACATAGTTCAGTAGGTAGAAGGGGTGTTCGTGCACTCTAATCAATGTCACTATATATCAGGAAAAAATGTCGTAGAAACGATTAGCTCATGTTACAAAAATCAAAATTGTCCACGTATCTTTATGGCAAATTTGTTCAAATTAGTATCGCCATTACAAGAAAATACAAATATTTTCGATATATCTCAGCCAATATTGTTGATAAATGAACAAATGAGGTGACTGGGCCTATGTTTCGATGTTCCAAAGATCAAGATGCATCATTTTTGAAAATTACCAGATGGTCGCCCAGTGATGACGTAATAATCAAATTAGGGTGCTCTTAGCAAGATACAATTTTTGATATATCTCAATCGGGCAATAATATTGAAAATGAACAATATGGCATGACTGAACCTATTTTTGAGGGTCAAAGACAAGAGGAACAAGATCGTTCGCATGATGACATAATATGCAAATTAGGGTCGCATTAGCTAAAAATCCATATTTGGTATATCTTGGCCAATATTCCACATACCCTGCCCACAATAAGATGACGAGACCTAAGTTTTGATTCCGAGGATACTTTAAAAGGTACTCAAATTTATGTTCATGTGTCATTACATGGCACCTGCATACTAAGAATATGCCAATTAGGGCCCAATGTCGATGGTCTCGTTTTGGGGGTAATTGTAAGAAACTTTGTTGGCCAAGTAAATTTAGACTTGCACATCTATTCATAATACTAGTTAATACTCTAGCGTGATGTGACCCCGTTTTGCTGGAGTTAAAAACAATCCAGATTCAGATCTTGTAACATTTCTTTTAAATTTCAATTCTTGTATGCAATGATCCAAGACTTAATCGAGACTAAGATCTGTGTTGTTATCATGCGAAAAGACAACCGGGAGGGACAGAACTCTTCAGTCTCCAATGACTCTCTGCCAACATGCATGAAGCATGTGTGATATCCATATTGTATCATGGTGTTTTACACCCTCAGTACAATTTAAAGGAACTGCAGAGAGAGAAAAAAAATTTACTGGCCAAGACATTTCTAAAATGATCCCAAACAAGATTATCAACCAATTTCGCACCTTACAAATCTGTACTCATCAAAACTTTAATAAAAAGACATTAAGCATTTCTCGTTCATAAATGTGTGCAATAATTAAAGACTAAGGGTGTAACACTAGACTTAGACAGTGACATGTTGTAATCAAGCTAAAGAGAAAAGTCCGGCAAAAACGTGAAGAAAAGGATCTTCGGTCTACGACGCATTCGTCATCGTTTGCTATCCCATAATTGTCAGAATAAAAATCAAGAGAGGACACAATTGCGACTTGAGATGAAAAAAAAAAATCACCAAATTTTGACAAAATCAGCGAGTTGGGGCCAAATTGGTTTAAAACTCCAAATCTTTGATATTTTGCCCCCCCCCCCAGATTTTCACTTTTCCCCAAAAATACTTTGCCCAGTCGTCCCCCAGAAAAAGAGGTCTGGCGCGCGATGTCTCTGGAAAGTCAAGTGGTGTGGGTGGTGGCAGGAGGAAGTTCCCCTCTGACATTTCGAGAATAAGAAAGTTGCGAGTAAACGGGGGTCTGCAACAGCCACCCCCCCCCCGGTTAGACGAGGGTAAAACCATTCAATTTGGTTGTGATACTGAATAAACAACAATACAGCTCCTATCTGGTCTATTGGTATATCACAATTCTTTTTTAACATAAAACAGCCCCCCTCTATAGGCCTATGGTTTGCATTGGTCAGGAAATTTTGTTGGTTTTTAATTGTTTTTGTGCGTAACCTAACCCCTTCACTTTCGGATCCTAGCTAGCTATGACATTCCAAATTGAGAAACCAGCGGTCAATTTTAAAGCCATAAAATGGTGGGCATGCGTTTTAATAACTTTTAGTACTATAGATTAAACTTTTATTCCGGTTTTACCTCAATTGATTTAAAATCATATAAAACTTCTTAGTTATTTCTCAGGTTTAAGCGTCCATGTCGCAAAAAGTTTTACACGTATCATGCCATATCGTACTTTTTCACGTTACGGTGCTCCTCTATAAAAGGTAAAGGTAAAAGGACATGTGTACAAAGGGAATGGAGTGCCCATCTCTTCGAAGCGATTGGGCCAGACTCTCCATATTATAATATTGCTGTAGGGGAATCGCTGCACCTCCTCTACAGCGAGTCTGGTACCTTCCCAACATTGATAATGCCGGTTGTTGTTTTGTTTGAGAAGTAATATTTGCTGACGTTACTCATAGTCCGGCTACAACTGTAAGGAATAGGGCACTCAAATCAGTGACTCTTCACCGCAACATAGTTCACGCTTTATTCCGTTATCGGCTATGGGGAGCCCGGGACTATGGCTCCCGCCGGACTATTAGCATGCTTTCACACAGGTCGGTACCACCACACACCTCCTTTGCACCATCCCCAGAAACTAAACCCCAAACCAACTTTAAGTTCCTTTTATGACCCCAAACATAATCATGGATCGTTCCCAAAAATATACAAAGTGGGTCCCAAGGGGGATTATTCAAGATGCGTTCCATATGAGCCTGCCAAAATAGTTTTTTTTCACTAAAAACGAATTAAAGCAGAGATATATGTAAAAAACTTAATTGTCAAGAAAATTCAATGAGATCAACATTTTAAATCATAGTAACAATATGTGTGCCTAAATAATTCCATTCACAAGTTTGAATTCAAACATGGCGTCCAAAATGGCAGCCAGAGTTTTTCACTAGAGCGTTTTAAAACAAGATTAAAAACTTAAGATCCAATGAGATGAAGTCTCATTGCAGTGATGATATGAATACATGAATTACCAACCTGACGATCACGCAAAAAAAGGATGGTAGCGTCATTTGTCTTGTTAGATCTAGATCAATTTCACCCCTAACACAAGGCAAGGGGTCGCTCCGTGATTTTGAAAAGGTCAAAAAATGGCATCGATCGAAAATTGACACCGAAGAATTATAGGCCAACTTTATTATGATACAAAAACCTATTTTTTAGGTAAGGCGGCAAAAAGTCAGTATTAACACAGCAAAGAAGCCCGAGCTTTGACGGTGAAATAAACACAAGATAAATACTTTGCTTGGAATTGTAACTCGGTGAAATTTCCTGTTTTACCCGGCATTAGTGCAGGTATAAATAAATACAGGACTGCAGGTAATATCGGACAACGGATATAGGCCATACACAAGCAATGTCAAGGACGTCAGATAAGTACTGCACCGCTTAGGACGACGAAATAGGATTCGTTGGGACGTAATAGGTCCTTTCCTTCGGCCCTCAAAATTGCGAAAGTGATACCTGTTTTCAACAAGGACGATCCTCATATATTTTATAATATCGTCCCATATCTTGCTCCCCCATGCTTTTCTAACATTCTTGAACGTACTTTTTCAACCGCTCGATAATTTTCTTTCTCACTTCCAATACTCCAGACATCAATATGTTTTCCGCAAACAGCATTCCCCACTGACCTCGCACTTCTGGACATTTACAATAACTACATCTTCGCTCTTCTCTAATAAACATACCATTGGTCATCTTTTTAGATCTTTCCAAAGCCTTCGATATACCATCGAACCATAACATTCTTCTAACTAACTTCACTATTATGGTATCCTTGGGATTGCTTCTGGACCTTCTTACAAGTTATCTTTAAATAGATATCAATTTACTGATTTTGATTCACATTTCCTCCGACTTTCTAACTTCTCCCAGTCTCCTGGGTGTACCTCAGGGTTCTATTCTTGGCTCCCTTGCTTTTTTCTCCTCTATGTCAACGATATTCCATTTCTTCCAAGCAGCTCTCCTTCGTTCTATTTTGCTGATGATACGAAAATTTTTCTTTCACCTTCCCAATTTAACACACTTATTAAAACATTAAACTCTGAATTACTCAATGTAACTACTCTGTTTAAAGCCAATAAACTATCTCTCAATATGTTTCTAAACTAATATACATTCCTGTTAACGAGTAAAACAACTCAAAGAAACACCTCTATCCCGCCTACCCACGTGGCAGAACAAACTGTATTATCACCCAGTTGACACACTAAATTCCTTGGCGTATTAATTGATAATAAATTTTACCTGCAAGACAGATTGTTTAATTACAAATCAAATTCTAACAACATAGGAATCATCCGACCTTCGTCATCTTCCGTCCCATATCTTATCTGCCCTATACAACACCTTAATTCTCCCCTACCTGTCTTATAGTAACAGAGCATGGGCCTTACTGAAACACTTTTGATCTAATCTCTCCCATGGGACTGCCCAAACTCTAACAATTAGACATCTCTTGAAAAACTTCAGAACCTTCAGAAAAAAGCCCCGTAGTATCCAACCCACTCAAATTATTTGTCTCACACTAATTCAATATTTAACAATTTTAAAGACCTTAAATATCTTTGACTTAAACAAATTAACAAACTTGCACTCTTTATGTTAGCGATACAATAATAACACTCTCCAAATTCATTCTCTAACTTCTTCGAGACACTGTGACATTCATAAGTTATAACACTAGACAGGCTAAACACTTTATGACCATAAACAACACTAAACTTTGTTACAAATAACTCAATAAAATTTACTGGTCCTAAAGTCTGCAACGCATTAATAAAGAATCTCAAGCATCGCAAGACCTTATAATACGTTTTAAATTCAACATAAAAACCCTTTCTGCCTAAATCGATATGATAAAAGGTAAAAAATTCTTTTATTCTTCGTATTTTTCATGTTTTGTTTTTTAAACTTGTTTTCGGCTTGTCACCTAAGACTACTTCCTAAATGTGGTTCCCCTCAATTCAATGGGACACTCACCATTTCCCTGTCCTTGTCCCGCGTCGTTTGTGTCTTGTCCCTGTCCCCTCGTCTTGTCTCGTCCTGTTCCCTGTCCTGTCCTAGTCGAAAATTACTTGTTTAGCTCGTTTCAAGGTGGGGCCAATCTTAAAAAGCTTGTAGAAGTTTATTTGGCCCTCCTCCATATATCACGGTTAATAAGTATATCGACCCTTTTACCCTTTGATAATACTTGTCAAGTTTGCAATATTGTATACTTTCACATTATGTATAACTATGTGTAATGTGTATAATTATGTAGGTATATGTATGTACTTGTATGTACGGGGTCTTGTCGGTATTTAGTGTATGTAATGTCTGTATTGTGGGTACATGTATGTATGTCTGTATGTCTCTGCTGTATTGGATTAATGTTCCTATATATTTTAATTGTTCCGCAAATGTCTTTGTATAATATTCTAACAACCTTAAATTCCAGACTTGTGTACATAAGTTTTGCATTCCAAGGACTTTGTATATTTTCATACTGGGATATAGGTATTTTTTCTGATGATATATGTAAATAAATAACACTTGACCTTGAACTTGAATAGGAAGTATATAACCTACCAATAACTCTCCCAGGGTGTGTCACTCTAATTACACACATTAGCGTAAATTTGACGGTCGTTTACATTCACAATATGCCTGAATCAGATAGCGATCAGCCTAAGGACCGGAAAGAGATGATGTGTCGATGATTCTATAATCATTCACGGTGGCCGTAAACTAGAACAATGCAGATCGAAACAGTCTCATATTAGGGAATAGGACAGGGTAACTAATAGACTGCCACAGGCCATCTGGACTCGTCAAGTAACGTGAGCGTGATCCAAGGCAGCGAAAAGACTTTCGTGACAATAGGTAACCTGAGCAGATATTTCATCAAACGCCGCCATATATGTCACCCAAGGAACGTGAGAAAAAGAGACCCAGCTGAGAGAGGAGTTGAGAAGACGTTGGGGATGGTGGTGACGAAGGCATAACTATTAGACACGGGTAAAATAGTACGGTGACACAGAAGAATGAGCAAGTTCACAGATGAAAGTGGGAGACCCATGGTCAGTAAGGCAGGACCATCCTTTTTCGTTTGTAATTCATCATAATTTTAGCCCCTCAAGTTATTAAGCAATAATTTAGACATCTCGGAAAAAGTTATCCGTCAGTATAAAATACAACAGTGCCTATGGTAAAAGCCATCCAGTATGCAAAAGAACAGGTGCTCTTGAGTCAATAATCAGTTTGTAGTGAAAAAGCAAGTGCCCCTGGAATAAGTAGTCCAGTCAGCAGAAAAAATAATCGTTTTCTCGTCAAAGTAATCCTAAAAGGCACTGAAAATGTAAAGATTAGTAAGAACGATCCCGCATTAGTTCTGGAAAAAGTAATCAGTAAGTAAGGGAAATGCAAGCCACTCTGAAGAAACAGAGCAAACCAGAGACTCTTGGAAAAAAGAATCCGTAAGTAAGGGGTCACGCTAAAGCCCTGACAAAGGTAATCCAGCAGCAGCGAAATTAGTGATGCTGCGGAAAAAGAAACCCAGCAGTTAACAAAGCATCTGGAAAAGTTAATCCCAGTTTCAAGTAAACCGAGAAACAAATCCAGTAAGGAACAAGGAAGAATAATCGTAAATGCATTTATACAGCGAGCGCCTACTATAGAGAGTAATTGGAAGTAATACTAAGCATCCAACCACCTGATAGCATAGCCATACAGAAGTACTGGACTACCCGAGTATAAGGGAAGAGAACATTCAGAAAGCCGAGTTGGAACTGGATGGATATGACTGTTACTCAGCACCTGGAGGCAGAGGTGTATGCTTATGCAATAATGGCTACAGCCATACAGATTGTATGACCTAAGGCGATGTAATTTTGATGAAAGCTCTGTGTGAAACAGACTATCAGAATGACGATAACCTCCTGATTGGTTTGTTTCTATAGAAGCCCAAACTCAAGCCCGGAGAATAAGACTCACATGTTTAATCTCATCAATGCAGCCTTGCCGTAAGAAATCTCATACATGCGTATCTTGGTGATTCAAACTTTCCAGAGTGGACTGGGAATCTTGACATCAGTGCCAAAATTGTTGCACCACCCAATCAATCCATTTATGTACTGCCTTCAAGACAACTATTTGTTTCAAGAAATAAGATGCAATACAGATTTAGAGAAGGTCAACAGCCCAGCCTACTGGACTTGGTGATAGTGAATGAGAGCCGCTGATTGTGAGATCACAGCCTTTGCCCATTTGGAAAGAGTGACCACATTGTGTTTCTCTTCAATTTGAGTTGAACTGTAAGAACCAAGTACTGAAGACCAACCAGCTAGGTTTTTATATGCCAAAGGAGACTATGCAAGTTTGAAATCTGATCTGATGGAAGTCAATGGACTGAACTTGAGACATTAAGTATCCGATTGGAGGAAAATTTTGCCAACAGAATTCAGGAACAATGAAGAACATCCCAATCCAAACAATGTCGTGTCAATGAGGACACTAGAAAGAAAAAGCCACTTTGGATGTGCAGAGAGGCATATCTAAGGTTAAGAAAAGATCACGCGTGGAAAGATATACATTATACCGCACCAAGCAGTAACAAAGACTATGAAGCTTAACAACTAGGCGTGAGGATGAGCGACCAAAGGTGTGAGATGTCAGCTTAAGAAAGCAGTTTGAGCGAAGAACTTGCACGAAGAATCAAAGATAACCCTAAAGGATTCTGGACTATGTGAGATCAAAAGACCAAGGTGAAGAGTGTAATCAGCGATCTTATAAGGATATGGTAAGAGCACGAGTTATGATGAAAAAAAGCTGAGTGCTCAATAATGTCGTTGCAAGTTCGTTACCCATGAAGACGTAAACAGATCTTCCTGAACCAGACGTGAAATAATGATGATGGGCGAACCACTAGAGACATTTGTTATTACCCTGAAAGTGTTGAAGAAGTTAAAGAATTTGAAACCATCTAAGTCACCTGGGCCAGATGGGATCCATCCAAGGATCTTGAAAGAAGCTGCAGAGTCTTAGCTGACCACTTACATTATCTTTATAAATCAATTGCAGAAGGGAAAGTCCCAGATGGATGGAAGTAGCAAACTGTTCACCGCATCTTCAAGAAGGGGCAAGCCACAGTACCTGGAGCAACTAACAGCCAGTGCAGCTTGACGTCATAACAGCAAAATAATGGAACCAGACTTTAGAGAAGCACATCATGAGCTGCATGGATGAAAAAGAGCCTCAGTGAACACTCAGCACTGGTTTCGCTCAAGGAAGATCAGGTGTGGCTCAACTCATTGTGTCCCTGGATACATGGACTAACATGATTGACGACTAAGGAGGCGTGGCTGTTGCGTACCTAGATTTCAGCAAGGCCTTCGATTCAGTACCTTCCCCAGCGTCTGATTAAGAAAGTGAAAGCACATGGCATCAAGGGAAACCTGCTCTGTTGGATCGAAAGTTTCTGATGGGGAAGTAAACACACGGGTGTAGTGATGTAAATAGTCTCCGTGGCTGAATGTCCAAGTGGTATCCCTATCCACGGGCGTGTACTCTAGGCCCATCCTCTTTGTCATCTCTATTAATTATCCCCTGCCAGACGTTCTGAAAGGGCATGTGGAGATGTTTTTCAGATGACACAAAGTATATAACCCACATAAGAAGGCCACAATGATAGTGATACTCTCCAACAAGATCTGATAGCGTTAAGCCAATTGGGCAGAGAAATGGCAGCCAAATTCAATGTGTACATGTGGCATCTGGCACTACGGTAGACAGGAATGAAATCAATACATACAACATGAGAGAAGGATCAACAAAAACTGACTTCGTAATCAGAGAAGAAGATAATATTAGGCCGTCATCTGCCCCAACTTTACAAGGTTTCAGCAACATGTCAGGTGCAGTAGCCATCAAAGAAGCCCACATTGATTGTGGGCCTTATCAGAAGGACCGTTGGCCACATGATACGATATTTCCAGCCATTGTACAGTCTTTAGTGAGACCCACCTTGAAATGCAATAGTGTGTGGAACCCATTTCTAAAGCAAGATATCAGCAAGCTGGAGAAGGTTCAAAGGAAGTGCACCGAAGATGATTCCGATATTAAGGATCTGTCCCTACAATAGTCCGTCAGAGAGACTGCATCGCCTACATTAGCATATATACGTCTTAGAAGGTGACATGATCAAGTCTTCAAGATAATTGCACGGGTTCAGCGACATGAACAAGAACAAGTTGTTCACCATGAAGGATGTGAAGATAGATCTGCGAGGTCCATCGCCTTAGAATACAGAAACACATGCAATCTGAATATAAGGAATAACATTTCAGCCCACACCGTGTCGTGGACCACTGGAATCTGCTCCCCCCTTCAGCGTTGAAGCACATCAGTCAACATCTTCCAGGGTGAATGATGCATTCTTCTTCCAAAAGTACAACCAATATGACTATTAATTATGGCAGATAGCTGAGCATACTATATATCTGCACAAGATACCATTCGTCTTAATTTTTCCATGCAGTGGGGTGATTGTAATGAGTTTCAGGGGTGGGCATGATAGGACTTAAATGTGCCTAATTTTTCGGAGCCCGAAGAAGACAGTGCATACAGGTGAATACAGGTGAATAGAGAGCAAACTCGATGTATAGAGGCAAACTGGTACCATGCGCTGTAAACTCGACATTAACGCTGCACCACTCGACATATGCGAGGAAACTCGATACACAGCGCCTGAAACTCGACATGCGCGGGAAACTCGCCATGATTTTGATACGTGGAGCGTGCCATAGTAAGAGTTCCACTGTCATCGATTGCCCATTGTTCCCTATTGTTTCCCGTACTATGAGTACGCGTCCCGGACAATGGTTTACTCTTCTACAAACATACGATACCGATCGAGGTTCCCGACAGGGCTAGACCCACCATAGAGGTGGTCTTCCCCCAGTGGTACAAATGGTGAAGCCACTCTTGACACTCCATGCTGGCTTACCAAACAACTTGATCAATCTATTACTATAGACTCTATACGAATATGTCAAACCCCTTGTGCCATTTGGGGGTCAAAACCAGAGTTTGTATTGAGTCAATCCCACAATTCACCAGTATTGGAATTTCCACCCTCAACGAGGTCATGTGATTTCCCAAAAATCATATCTTAGACACATAAAATCCTGACTTTAACTCATTTTAGCCCACAAGCATTATATAGTACTTAGGTAGATGTTTGCATAATCATGAATTTCTGGTGGTTTCGTAAACTTCTTGAAAACACTTTTATCCTAAGTACTGACATGTTTTTTCCGTAACAGTCAATATTGGAACATTGCAATTAATGGATTGTGGTTCAAACACCCTCTGGGTCAAAACTGAAGACACGTACTTTTCATTTCTTATATCGGTTTCCCGGTCAAATTCGCTTACTTCATTCAATAAGTGTTATATCCCGTGTTATAATCTTTCAATTTCGTGATGAATTGATTGACATTCATAAACCGATCGATTTCTACAAATACAAGCAAATTTGGATTTTTTCAGCCATTCAGTTTATTTTGGTGTATTTCACAACTTTTTTTTTTTAAAAAAAGTAAAAAAAATCATTTTAATTAAACCTTCATAAACTATTGTTGTTTAATATAGGTGTTCCCGCCCAATTTCGGCGATTTTTACGTGTTCCATTTTATAAAGGACATCGTTTTTCGTGCGAATTGAAGATGATGTATATTGTTATTGCATAAGCAAAACGAGGTCATTCGATTTCGTTAAGAGCATTCGACGCGTAGAATGGTGGGCCAATTGGGAGAACTGCTCAATCGATTTCAATTGGATTAGCTTTTGGATCAATCATGTTTTCTATTTCGCCATTTTGAAGATAACAAAAATGAAAACGTTCTTTTGAAATTGCAATATTTTGCCGTTAATCATATAATCAGGGGAAACTCTTCCTTCCTCAGCACTTCGGCATTGAACAATATGGTTTTCCCGGCCATTTCAAATTTTACATGTTTTTTTTTTTTTTTTTAATTTTTCTTTTTTTATTAATAAAATTGATGTGTATTGTTTATTTCAATTAAGCAAACCGTCAGTCGATTTAGTTAAAGGAACATTCGAACCCGCGTAGAATGGTCGGCCAATTGCGTACTAGCTCATCGATTTTCATTGATTGAGCTTTGGCGATTCATCAGGTTTTTCACTATTTCGCCATTGCGATTTTAGACAAAAATGAAATGTTCTTTTGATTAGCAAGATTTTGCGTTTAATCATATCGTCAGGGGAAATCAATTCCTTCCTCAGCAGACTCGGCATGGACCAAATATTTATGACTGATACATAGATGTATGGAATTAAAAATGACCTGATGGTAGCCTTATTTAAAAAACAAGCAAAATGTAACCTTTCCGAAAGGAAATGGATCAGAGTAAGATAAAAAGTATTCATTGAAATTTACATAAATCATCCTAATGAGTGTAGCACAACGATTCTCAGAATTAAAAAACGGTGGCCTTTAAAAGACATGATTAGTATCAATGTGAGAATGAGAAATATAAAAAGGAAATTAAGAAAGTGGCAGTGATATAACATATAATGAAAAGTGAAGCAACTAACAGAATGAAGGTATAGGCTTTAAAGAATTTTATTTGAAACATGTACATTCTATTTGACGATTCCATAATCATGTGATGAAAATAACCGCCATCATGAAGACAAATGTTTAGTGTGTTCACAAGTTTTTGAAAACCCGTTTTAATTGTCCAGCCGTTTGGATAGTGGAAATAAAAAAAATGTGCACTAATTGCCCATAAATTATTAAATGTGGTTCACGTCGACCACATTTGGAGACGTTTTTGCTCAAACCTCAAAAGAAAACTATTTCATGGCAATAAGAAACATTGTACTTTCATCTGATTGAAAATCTCAAGTTTGATGGATTGAAGTGGTTGTGGAAGGTCAATTCGGATCACCCACCTTTAAACCTATTTTTTCATTTACATACTTGTACATGACGAATTAAATTTTTGCCGGAAAAAAATATGGCTATAATATATGTGTGTCCTGAAGATATGAATTTCCTAAATTTGTTTTGACATGTTTTACCAATAGATATTTACTGATTTTGCATAGTTCTATTAAACGTAAACGTATATTGGAAGGTCTAGAACGTACGTAATGATGCATAATCGCCAAGTATAATAAGCAGAATTCACGAAATTGAGAAATCATCAACCTAACATTGTTTCGCACCGTTCTTGTTTACGTATAGCGAAAAGAGTTGATGCTGTTCGAAATAACTGCGAATGGCGAAATGGAAATCAGAAGAGAACTGAACTTGCAATACCATTAGCTAACGGTTATGCTGTACAACCACGAAAATGAGTGAAGAAAAATTTAATCGAGTGCTCATAGTACGAAATTGTACTTAGGATTTAGACTGATAAGCCCAAAACGTGCGAAATTGATTGCCAAATTATTTTTTTGGTTGATAAAATGCGAAATTGGCCGGGAAAACCTATATTATATGACTGATACATAGATGAAATGGAATTAAAATGACCTGATGTTAGCCTTATTTTTAAAAAAGGAGATGTAGACCTTTATAAAAATGGAATTGATCATGATTAAAGATAAAAAGTATTCATTTGAAAGTTTGACATAATCATCATATATGAGTTGTCGCACAAAGATGCTCATAATTAAAACACGGTGGCCTTCAAAAGACATGATCAGTATCAATGCTGAGCCTGATAATTAAAAGGAAAATTTAAGTTTGATGGAGTGAAGTGGGTGACGAGGTCATATATCGGATCACTATATTTTTTTCAGTTACATTACTGTACATGACGGAATAAATTTGGCGGAAAAAATATGAAATTTCCAAAAATTTGTTTTGACATGTTTTACAAATAGATATTTTATTGATTTTGTCATTGTAGGACTATTAACGTAAACGTATATTGTATATAGGTCTATAACGTAACGTAATTAAATGCACAATCGCCAATTAGAATAGTAATCCACGAAATTGAAAACCAACCGTACATTGTTTCGCAACGTTCTTGTTATACGGTAGCGAAAAAAGTTCATGATTTTGCGAAATAAATGCGGAAATGGCCCGCGAAATTGAATGCAAAGCATAAAGAGAACTTCCCATTACCATCAGCTAACGGTTAATGCTGTACAACGAAATTGATTGACGAAAAATGGAATAGAGTGCTCATAGTACGAAATTGTACTTAGGATTTAGACCGATACGCCCAAAACGTGCGAAATTGATTTAGAGAATAAAGGTATGATTTTGGGAACCGGTACTCTCTTTACGACGGATTGAACCCAAGGCGATACCATTATTTTAAGTGGAAGAACTCGGCCTCGGCCTCGTTCTTCCACTTAAAATAATGGTGTCGCCGGGTTCAATTCGTCGTAAAGAGAGTACCGGTTCCCAAAATCATACCTTTATTCTCATTCTTAAACAGCTTTATCATTTCAGGTCATCTTTAACCCAATTTCGCGATGCTTTACGGCTTAAATACAACAAGAAAGGACTGCCACCACCCACAATCGAACAACCCGTTGGACGCAACGATCATACGCAACGAGACGCAACGTTGGCTGGCGCGCGCGAACGTAGCAAAACGCAGTATGACGCGATCGCTTCAACCTAAATAACTTCAATACGTAGCGCGTACTACCTGGGTTCAATTAAAACGAATGAAACCGGGGGAATCTAGCATGAAATGCGTACATTTTCAAAGAGTTTAAGAATGGTCCAAAATTATTTTTTTTGGTTGATAAAATGCGTACTCTTGCCTGGGAATAACCTATAAACCTTCTATACTTAGAGAATAAAGGTATGATTTTGGGAACCGGTACTCTCTTTACGACGAATTGAACCAAGGCGAGTCGAGAGACCTGAACGTTAAGTGGAAGAACTTGGCCGCCGGCCTCGTTCTTCCACTTAAAATAATGGTGTCGCCGGGTTCAATTTCGTCGTTAAAGAAGAGGGACGGCATCAGTACCCGAACAACAAATGACCCACCCCTTACAGCCTTACTGTCTCTCACTTCCCCCTCTATCAACCCACCCCACGCCGCGTCACCCCCCACCCCCCCCGCTACCACGCCACCCCTCACCCCCCACCCTACTCCCACACGGTATCTATCTAATACTCAACCCTTCGCGGAGTGCTTTTCGGCGGGAATACAACAAGAAAGGACTGCCACCACCCACAATCGAACAACCCGTTGGACGCAACGATCATACGCAACGAGACGCAACGTTGGCTGGCGCGCGCGAACGTAGCAAAACGCAGTATGACGCGATCGCTTCAACCTAAATAACTTCAATACGTAGCGCGTACTACCTGGGTTCAATTAAACGAATTGAACCCGGGCATCAGCCAATTGAAATTGCGTACATTTTCACAGCTGTTTAAGAATTATGAATTAAGTACTAAAATTTACAGGAGAAAAATGCTGTAAATTTTACCAGATACCGTGGATCCATTTGCCACAAAACCCAGTAAAAAATACAGCTTTTACAGGATTTTATTAAATTTACTGTATATTTTACTGTTTGAGTGGTTTATGCTGAATGTGCACCCTTGAGCAGCTGGATGAAGCACACACGCTTCAAGCCAATTCTTCCAGAAAGTCAAGAGTATCAACAAAAAACCCTCCGTCAGAATAGGGAACATAAAAGCTAAAGATGGGAAGTTGCTAACAGAATCCAAGGACATCAAAGAGAGATGAAAAGAATTCACTGAAGAACTGTATTCTAACACAGACAAGAGCGCACCGCCAACCATTACCATACCTAAAGGGTCAGGAACATGCAGCTTAGGAAGAGGTTCAAGAGGCACTCTACAAGTGAACAAAAAATAAAAGCTCCGGGGCAGACGGTATACCCGCTGAGCTTCTGAGAGCATCTGGTGAGACAGGTCTTAAAGCCCTTTGGGAACTCTGTAACAAAATCTGGACAACAGGCAAATGGCCAGAAGATTGCGTCACCTCTATTTTCGTCACTCTTCCAAAGAAAGGTGATTTAGGTAACTGTGACAACTACCGCACCATTGCATTATTTTCGCTTGCAAGCAAGATACTTCTCTCCATCATACTCAACAGGATCCAGCAGAAGATTGACATGGAATTACCAGAAGAACAAGCTGGCTTTAGAAAGGGCAGAGGTACAAGAGATCAAATCTTCAATCTTCACCTCCTCCTTCAAAAGAACATGAATGTCAATACGCCTATTTACATCGCTTTCATTGACTACAGGAAAGCATTTGACTCTGTTAGCCACCAGAAGATGACACAGACACTTCTTCATATGGGGTTCCCTGTCCATATCGTTGCACTCATCCAATCCTTATACTTGTCTCAGCAAGCTGCAGTCCAAGTAGAGGGTGAACTTACGGGCAGGTTCAAAGTAAGAGGGGAGTTCGTCAAGGTTGCATTCTCTCACCAGCACTTTTTCAACATTTATTCTGAGTGGATTATGCGCAAGACCTCAGCATATACACTCAAGGTACCAACATTGGTGGGCGCAAGCGGACAAACTGAGGACGCAGGGGGGGAACGATGTGGCCCATAATGCAGAACGTGTGGTTAAAAACCTCCAAACTTCTCATTCAGCAGTCATTATAAAGGCAAATTTTGATCTTTACAGAATGTAAGAAGACAAACGTAATGGTGTGCTCCAAAAATCATGAGCAAATTGACATCCACCTGGACGGAGAGCCATTGAACAAGTGAATGATTTTGTCTACCTCGGCGCATCCTGCTCAAACACTCTTAATAATACCAAAGAGATAAAAAGAAGGATTGCTATTACAAAAAGTAAATTCACAGAGCTCAACAAAACACTCAAAAGACCAAGTCTCTCAGTAAAAATACCTAAGAACTCCATTCTACCTAAAGCATTGATCTTCCTATTGCTAGTTATGGCTGAGAAAAGCCCTGGACCATCAAGAACAAGACGAAAAAATACATGCTTCCTTTGAAATGTGGTGTTTCCGCAAGATCCTTAATATATCTTGGAAGGATAAAAGAACCAACAACTCCATCATCGCTGAAAATGCCAAAGTAACATTGCTAGTCAGCAATTAGAAAGCGAGCTGCTTATTTGGTCCTGTAGCAAGAGGCAGTGCCGGGCAGTGAACTAAACTCCACCATCTTGCAAGGGAAAATACAGGGAAAAACGTCTATAGGGGGAAGGCAAGAACCTAATGGTACACAAACATCAAGAACTGGACCAATATAACCCTTCATCAGCGATACTGGCCCAAGACAGAAGTACAAGTTCAAGTTAAGTTCAAGTTATTTTATTGACATCACCAAACAAATAGGTAGTAAAGATACAAAAGATACACAATAAGAAATATAAAAGAGAACAAGGAAATCTAAAACTAATCTATTAAACATCTAGGTTACTACGTGCTTAAAAGCTGAGTTTACAAATAGAAGCAGGTTTTAACTGATCAAAATCGTGAGAAACAACTCATTGATTTTTATACATTAACATCGTCAGTCAGATTATCAAAGTTATCTCAACAGTATCAGTTAAAATTTGTCAACATATCTCTACGCAAAGTTCAGATGGGCCATTTAATAATAATGAAATTCATCCTCAATCATATTTAAAGTACATAGATGACAAATCTCTTATGAGGATCCTAGTTTAGGTCAGTTTAAGTACATGGTAGGGACACATCAAGATTACATCAGATTAGCTTCTGCCGCCTACCCTCAAGAGGATGGCACCGATGATGAGGGGAGTGAGTTTACAGTTATGATGTCTATATATTTTAACAAAAAAACGCTGTAATTTACAGTTACATAACATCACCGTACAAAATTGTCGATTAGGCCTACTATTTAGGGTGTTCCTCGGGTGCTTTTTTATTCTCCCCACACATTCCACATCTCTGTTAATACTCACCAAAACTGTCATCGTGACCAGGTTTTGTTGCAG
Source organism: Ophioderma brevispina (assembly GCA_023653785.1). Taxonomy (NCBI): domain Eukaryota; kingdom Metazoa; phylum Echinodermata; class Ophiuroidea; order Amphilepidida; family Ophiodermatidae; genus Ophioderma; species Ophioderma brevispina. The sequence goes on from JAMKCH010010962.1 coordinate 30,052, forward strand.
AATGGAGCCCAGATACCCGTTAAACATTCACAGCTTTTTTTACCGTGTATCCATAGGCCTAACAACTAAAAATTCGTGAAAATGAAACGATGTCTTCTTGCCGTATGTCAAAAATTGATGAATTCGGCAAGCAATTTTTGGAGAAATCGATAGGCAATTAGGTTTAAATAATGGCGATTTGTCCATATATGAGCTCGGCCAGGGCTCGGCAACCTTCAAAATCCCAATCTATGTATATCAAACCTCGGGTGTCCTACTCACTTGATGAATACATACAATGATGCTGACTAAATTTTCATTCTTGGCTCCACCCCTGGATATACGGCCAGCTGTCAAATTATCAAGCCATTTTTATTGGTTTATTTTTCTCTTGGCATTGTTATTGTACCAATGATAAGCATCGTTTACAGACCACTCCGGATGAGGTCATACGATTTGTTTATCGGAAGGATGCACTTAGCACCGCCATGACGACCAAGGACGACTGGCAATGCAGCATGTGCGACAAAAGAGATTGAAAAGGACAAGATTGGGTCACCCATTTAACCATACCAGACAGACCTAAGAAGAAGACCTTAGATCGTTCTGTCCCAAAGTAATTAATCAAGATGTATAAACCTGGATCGTCCCATCGACCTGAAGAAGCCGCAGCCATCGAGCGAAGGCGAATCAGGAATTGGAACGACAGAACAGATATTCAATCAAAAGTGCTAACAATCGGAGTTGATAGTCAGGGAATAAAGAACAATCCATGACAGAAGCTCCCAAGAGCAAAGGGGAAATGATAAGAGACGAAGCTTTTGGTAAGTTGTGCGATGTTCAATTAGGCTAGCAGTGCTATTTCAAAGTGCAACGAGAGATTTTAAGCCTAAGCCAAGGAATCAAGCCTTTGTCATCATGGTCATCAGGCATGCATGTGCATCATTGCATGATTGCCAGCTGGTCATATTTTATGATATGGTTTAATTTTAAAGGCTGACTCGGAGATTTCCCGAGGGGGGCGCCCTCAATTTCAAACAAATCGTGTTTTTTGCATGTACATAATGCTTGTCCATCTACTATACTAATAACTGTGTGAAATAGCTAGGCTCAAATCGAAGTCCTTCATAATCATAGAAAATCTAGTAAAAGGAAGTTCTACCGTGATGAACGTTTTTATTTGGGCGTACTCGCATCACGGTAGAGAAGCACTTCCGTATACAATAACCTGTAGCAGTGTAAATGAATAGGCTCCGAAGAAGAAAGGTTTCGCAAATATTTGGAGCTAATAAGAATTGTTTCATATTATCCCCGCTTGTAAAACAAGGCACACACTAGTACAATGGAGTCATACTGAAATTTCGGGCATGTCAGACGAGTCATTATCAATCTGTTGCATTTCACATTTACGAATCACCCTCATTTCTAGTATAACAACATTACATAAGTCAAATCGTGTAGCACGAATCCCGACAAGAATATCTCCAAAATTCATGCAAAATATTTATTTTCATCGAAGAAACAGAATTGCAGGAGATAAATAACAAGTACAAGTAGGTGCATGATAAATACTGCGGCCATTAGGGTTATTTTTCTTAGTGTAATTGACTTCCGACGCAGCACTGCGTGGACAAGTCCATGAGTCTATACACTTTATACAGTGCTTGATTGCTACAGCTTTTCAATGCATTATTGGCCTTTACGTCGTGCCGACCACCAATGTCAAAAAACGACGTAAAGGTTCCCTGTACTAGCACACACTTACCTGAGGTCTTTCATTAGATGCATAAAATTCATAATTAGTAATTCTGAGATACAAAATTCAGGGAAAATCCTTCCATAGTTCCACAACAATGACAACAGTGCAGCGGCAATACTATACTCTTTGTCAAAGTACTCTTTACAAGATAAGCGTACTTTAAGCGTGATGCGCGTAAATTTGATCGTGCGATCTACTGCTAAGCCCCGCCCCTTCTGGATGGCGCGCGCGTACCTCTTGTAAAAGGTATTTTGATAAATAGTATAGCGCCATTACTCAACATGTGAAAGCAAATTGTAGATGTATATTTTAGCCTTTTTTGCAAATCACTGTAGATGATTTGTTTATATTTAAAGGACATTAGCAACAACTTGGATGAGTAATTTTATCCGAGTTATGACATGTATTGTGAGTTCAGTAAAGCTGCTGCTACCGTTTTTTCCATAACGAAAACGTCATTCCGATAACGAATGGTCTGATTTGTCGGTATTTAGGGTTGCATTGACGAACTATAGAAAAATTACAGTTTGTTATTAAAATACCTGGCTTCCACCTTAATTTTAGGGCATTTCGTAAGCCACAGCCTCGTCCCCCAAATTACCAAAAATGATTGGGATTTTTATTTAATCTGAACTGTTAGTATTGTTCTTATATGTGCAGATATAAGCTACTTTAAAATAAATTGTAATAATGTAAATAGACAGAATTTATGGCACGTACAGTGGCCTTCTAGTCCCAATAATTGGGACTTCACATGACGTTTCTTTAACAATATGCCTTTAACAGTCTATATGTGAAGTCCCAAAACATTATGTGTATCAGCTGTGACATTTTTGTGTAGCCTTCAAATTTCGACCACTGACAACATATCACCTCCAATTTTCATATAACACTGGTGCTTTCGCTAAACACTCTTCTACCTTTAGCACCAGTAATATCCAATTGTAAATACAAGCTAAAGCTTTCATTGAGTACCTGGCAATACAAAATCAGGACTTAGTCTTAGGTACAAGTCTTGAAATTTCATTAAATTTCACTTCATAAAAAGTTGATGAAGATATTTACGACTATCCTGTTGTTGATAACACTCTAAGGAATACTTTCAAGGTGGAATCAGGTAATATTTATTCACATGAAGCGTGAAAATTAATGGAGAATGTGAGACATACATTTTGTCATATCAGTTACACACTATTTTGGCATGACTCCTCCATTAAGTTAATGGCATTATGATAATTGTACATAAGGAGGAGTCATGCTCAGCAGGACTAAGTGGCCTTCATGACCTATGGGACAGCGTGATAAGAATATTTTTGTTCATAACATCTAAATAAACGCACCATCAGAATCAACTTAAATTTAGAAAATAACCTTTTCTTGAGGATATCTGGAGACTGGAACAAAGATTGAAGGTGCTAGGATCATGGAATGCACAAGTACATAAATAAACACTGCCACAAACTCACTGACTTGTTTCTGCTTTAGAAAGTGTTTCAAATTTAGTGATGTTTGTGATGTCCACATTGTATTGGTAGACACTATTTTTTCCCCACACATTGACAGTTAGTTCTCAGGTGAGCTCAGCTCATGAATCAGTTAGTACTGATTACCAGGTATCAGGATAGCAGGCCCTCAAGAAAACCTGACCTGACTTTTTAAAAATGTGCACTCTCAGGAATGTGCTATACATTTAAGAAATAAAGGGTAAGATGTTCATGTTTATGGAGAATAATGTGTCCGAGGCAAGTAAAAACATGAATAATGGGCGAGGCAAAGCCGAGACCCATTATTCAAATGTTTAATACTGCCGAGGACACATTTATTTGACATAAACATGAACATCACACCCTTTATTTCTTATTCTATTACCGTAAGAACGTAAATAATACCAGAAAAACGCGTCTTCTTACTAAAAAAAAACGTAACAGTTGTTTAGTCTTTAGAGCGCGAGCTTGTCTTTCCGAGGAAATGTAAGCGTGTGCGCTTAGCCTTATAGTGATGGTGGCATGGAGCCGAAGCATGTGCATTTGCATCACACATTAGAGCGTAATCGCGAACCCTTATTGCAGGATATGGCCGTAAACAACCAAATCAAAGAGCGCGCTTTTGAATAATGGGCAGTAGAGGTAAAGACTATCCAATAAGCTGCGATAAAATTCAATATGCACCATTTCTAATGAAGTTATGCACAGCCTCAAAATTTGTGCGTGTGCGTGCATGTGTATTTTTACACTGTTGGAACGAACACAAGTACAACATGTGGAATGTGATCCGGATGGAACATCACACCTCTTTTACAATGCATTGGTCAAAGTAGTGCGAAACTTCGATGTGTACAAAATGTATGAACATGTTCACTTTGTTGCATGACATGAGGTGGTGTTTATCTCCTGTTCCAAGTGCTGGTACCTATTTTATCCCAGGAGGGAGGGAATATTCATAATTATTTTTCATTCAGATAGCATTGCCTCAGGTTAGGAAAGTTAGTGTTAGGGGCAGGGCTTCCAATTATGGTAATATCTTAAATACATCATGAGGTAAAGACAACTTTAGAAAAGTAGGCCTTAAAAAAGTGGCAAAATAGCCCATCTCACTCGGTGGAGGGCTGTACATGTACATGTAAGCTTTTTTTGTAGGTCTGTCCCAGTTTAAAATACAAGGGAAACGGTCACCGTCATATTCTCACTTAAAAACGAGCCTTATCAGTTTAGGGTTAACATCAGATGAAAAATTTATTTTGAATAATTGATTTTTGTGCTGAAACCACTTAAGGATTTTCCTAATGCATAGTTTGTGAAAATAATTTGTCTGTTTTAATTGTTTTCAAAACAGCTATGATATGATAGAAATACAAATTGCAGAAACTCCTGCAAAGAGTGGAAAAGACCTTGCAACTCAATAACCATGGCTCAAAATGAATTCGGCCAGTCTCAACCAGCAGCCGAGAGCGACGGGAATGGGATCTTACCAACCCTGATGCCAAGAGATCGACAAACCGGCAAGTGTGCATGAGACGGATCCAGCTGTGGAATTGCCAGCTTCCAAAAAATTTGATGGTGAGACTGGAATAGCAAAGAGAGGAAGAAAACTCATGCAGAGCAGATGAGCGAAGGACACGGAAACAAGCTGAAGAGAAGAGATTGCAGGAACAAAGACAGAAGGACGGCAGACAGCTGCATGATCTCACGAGAGAGATGGATAAGAGAGTGTGAGCTAGCAAAGGAAGAGAGGATTGCAAGAGGCCCATTAAGAAGGCTGTGATGAAAGATTACACACCAAGCTCGTGTAAGTAGTCCACAATTTGAGAAATTATGATTTAGTCAAGAGCCTTCAGATTTGCTGCTCGCAATATTCATCTTCAGGGACTCTAAATGGACTGGCTCACTTTGAGGTTTAAGATATGAGAAATGAAATCTTTCCCAGTAAAATATGGCCTGGAAGAATAACAGAATTTGCAGAACACATTGCCAGAAGGAACAAAATGCTGAAAGGAGGGGGCAATGCATACAATGTAGTTTATTTGAGGGCAGAGGTATTCCCTTATGGCATGACCCAGTCAAACCTGCTCTTGGTTGCAAAGCCACCTGATTAAGCTATATGAATATTAACGGTAACTATAAAGGAAAAAAAGCCATACTTACAAATAGGGAATTGGGTTTCCCTGTGAGCCACCCGCAATTATCTAACCAAATCATGTTTTTTTGTTTTTTTTAACGTACTTAGTTTGGTGGTTGGAGGCAAAGATACAGATATGGCCACCAAACCCTCTACCTCAAAAAAAGATTAGACTAATTCGAGTCATGTCATGAAATAAACGAGATTAACCGAACACGGCCGAGATGCAATGATACGAACAAAAATGTGGTACAGGTCGGAAAATGTTTCGCGTTGATCTCGGCCGTTCAACAACATTTTGTTTGGTCGCGCAAATGGCTCTCTTTGGCTCTCTGCATTGGCCGTCTTACGGTTAAATGACGCGATTCGATGTTCCTCGTTGCCATTTGGGCCGTCTGACGGAAAATGACGCGAGTTCCTCGTTGCATTGGGCCGTCTTTACGGAAAGTGACGCGAGGGTCCTGGGATTTGGTCCGTCATTAGCGGGAAATTGATGCGAGGCTTTTCACTGCTTTACGCCGGGCCCGCAGAAGCGCAATGCTTTTCATTCCGGGGGTGTCACTGTGTACAAATGCCATAGACAATTTCGCTTTCGATGGTGATAGCGCACCATTTTCGATAAGATATTTTTTAATCGCATAAAACGATTCATGACGTAAACGGAGCATGACCTTAGCATAAGAGCGCCACGAACGATTATGATGTAGCGTAATAGCGCGACGCACGGCTGGCGAACTTTAAGCTAAAAGTTTCAAGCAGTGTCAGTGTTGCAGTCGACCATTAGTATTTATTATTTATATATCCCTGTTTTATGCATTCGACCGTGTTTATTTCTTTGCAATTGGGCCGTCTTTCCGTGGTAAATGCGGCGATGTTTTTCGTTGCTCTGGCGTCTTTCGGGGAAAATGACGCGTGTTTTTCTTTGCATCTGGGCCGTCTTCCGGGGACAAATGACGCGATTGGGTTTCGTTGGCATCTGGGCCGTTATTGACTTTACGCTACGTATTCCTATGATGGGAAAAACGGCCCGAGATGCAAGCAAAGCAAACTTTGGCTCTCGTGCATCTGGGCCGTTAAAAATAAAAATAGATTGCCCTCGTGCATTTGGGCCGTTCGGCCGGCAAAACGAACCGGTACGGGTTAGGGTAGTTTAGCCCAAATATCAACAGAACGCATACAGCACGCATCAGTGTCAGGACAATGGAATCGGAAAGGAAGGGAGAAACGTATGTGGAGCAAGACGAGAAATGTGAACAGAACCAAGAACAGGGCGCCAGAGAAAAGGCAGTGGACACACAACACCTGGCGGCATACAGCTGTCGAGATTGGGCACGCAAGGAAATAGTGATTGAAGAGGGGTCGGGGAAGGTTTTGCTAATTTTTCAAAAAACAAACAAATAGAACAAAAATAAAGGACAGACAAAAAAATAGACACGCACAAAAGAACTCAATACCTCATGACACAGCACACCGAACACACACAAAAAAGCTCACAAAAAAACTCAAAATTCCCTCCTCCTCAGCTGCCGTGGCAAACTAATAGAAATTAATTTAGCTATTTTATGAATCAGCTAATAGTAATTTTTGTGAAAAATATGATGCTAAGTTTGTTATGTTCGGCAATTTTATGTTCAGGTTCAGTACGTTGTTTATTCTCACCAGAGCTAAAAAAGATTTCACACCAATAAATAGATCTGCTGGTCTGGCACCCTCTGGCCGAAAAAAAGTGTTTGTCGAAAAAGGTAAAAAAAGTGAGTCGAATTTCAAATGAAAAATAGTAGAAAATGGAACTTCATTGGGCCATTATTTTGTGTTAGAAATTATTTTAGGTAAAAATCAGCAAAATTCAAGACAAAAAGGCTGTTTTTGTGTGAGGCTTACTATTGAGTAAGCAGTAATAATTTACAACCCATCCCCATCATAGACATTAGGAATATTTTGACTAGAAAGAGCACAGTTCAGAGGGATCGGAAGTGCAGGGGGGGGGGGAGGATCGGAAGCATGTTAGGTTTGCTTCAGTAGTTCGCAGAAACTACGTGGTCAACTATGGTTCTTCTTGTGAATGGGAGCAGAGGTTCTAGCGCCGGTAATGCAATAATTAAAGCAACTGAGTCGCTTCGTTTTAATGAGAATAAACGAATTACGTTTTTTTTTTTTTTATTAGGGCCATTTTGTACATAAACCAATGGCAATTTATTGGTGGTGTGCACTGTGAAACCGGAGGCGATTGATGTGGTAGGAGACTAGCAAGAAAAAAGTTTGGGACCCCCTGACCTCTAGTACATGAACTTGTTTTTTTTTTTTTCTTGTCATCTGAGTTCCAAGACTCGTTAGTGACAAGACACTAGTTGTAGCCACTGTGTGGAGCAGTAGTCGAGAGGCTACGGGGGGGGGGTGGGGGTTGGGGGGGTGGGTAGGAAGCTTGAAAAATGAAAGAGTTTCGACAGACAAGGTAAGTCAATAGAGGTGTGAATGTACACGGCTGGGAATCCTTACGAGTGCGAAGTTGAGTGGCGGAGTAGTTACGAAGGTGCAAATACGCAGTCTGGCTTGTGCCAGGGTAATTATTACGTAGCCGATTGGAGTAGCCTCACCATAGGGATAAAGCATACAGCCGCTTTTGCGACCCGGGTGTTTACAGATGATGGCTGCTCTTCCAAATGGTGGGGCTATTTTGAGTATGTATCAGCTGTAACCTGCCATTTGGCTTGACAGACAGTTGTACAAGCTGTCGAGTAGTAAACACCCCCCAACGATAGCCCCTTCCGAGGGGGTAAACCCCCCCCACTTCATTCCCCAAGGGCCAGGTGCTTATGACGAGCAAAAAAGAGGAAGTATTTTAGTTTGATTAATAATTACGCAAAAGGAAAATCAGAATGTTGTTGTTTTTGCTCTATTGGCCTGTTTAAGTAGCTCCCACGAAAATCTCCAGTCGATAGGAATAGCAGTTTAGGACACATTAATTCTGCTCAGCATTAAATAATGACAATTATTTCTCATGGCTGATCAAAATTTTCAAGATGGGTTGAATAGCACATGAAGTGATTGATTTACCAAAATATGAGGGTTCGTAGATTTCAACACCACTAAATAGATCTGGTCTGGCACCCTTGGCCGAAAAGTGTTTGGGAAAAAGCTTAAAAAAAGTGAAGTCTAAGTTCAAATTGAAAACTAGTAGAAACTGGAACTTCCTGGGCCATATTTTGTGTTAGAATATTTTAAAGGTAAAAATCAGCAAAAATATCAAGACAAAAAAAAGGTGGTGAGGTAATACGGAGTAATACAGTACTAAATTTTACACCCTCCCATGGAATATTTTGCCTAGAAGCACAGTTAGAGGGGGATCGGAACTCCGCGTTGTCTTAATGCTTCAGTAGGTCGAAAAATCCGTGGTCAACTTTATGGATTCTTCTTGCTGAAATGGGATGCAGAGGTCTTAGCAGTCCAAGTAGCATAATATTAACAAGCAACGGGTGGAGCTTAGTAATGAGAAATTTTCGGTTTATTAGGGCATTTTGTACATATAAACCAATGGCAATATTTGGTGGTGGATGAACCTATAGGCGATGGTGGAGGGAGAATACAAGAAAAAAGTTTTTTGTGCCCATGCCCTCTAGTAACATGAACTTGTTTGTCATTCTTGAGTCAAGACTCGTTACAGACCACGAGGTAGCCTGTGGAGAAAGGGGGGGGGGGGGGTAATGCAGACAATGAGGAGTTCGACAGACAAGGTACGTCAATAGAGCTGGGATGGAAATCAGTGTATACACTTGGCTGGCTTTGAATCTTCAGAGTGACGAAGAAGGTGAGTGGGGAAGCTGTCTACGAAGGGCAAAATTCACAGTCTGGCTTGTCCAGTGTTTTATTATTAGTAGCCGATTTTGATAAGTAGCTCACCATATGGATTTAAAGCATATACAGCAGCTTTGCGACAGGGTGTACACAGATTGGATGGAGAATCTTTCAAATGGTGGGGCCTATTGAGTCATGTATCAGGTTAACTGGCCCCCTTTGGTTGACATAATGTACACAGCTGTCCGAGTAAACACCCCACTCTATAGCCCCCGTCCCCGCGTAGTAAACCCCCCCCCACCACTTCATTTCCCAAGGGCCAAGGTGCTATGACGAGCAAAGAGTAAGTTATTGTATTTCTGATTACATATTAAGCAAAGGGAAATCAGGCAATGTGTTGTTTCTCCTATTTCTGGCTGTTAAGTGAGCTCCCACCGACATCTCCCGTAGATAGTAGATCGCTGCCTCTGCCCTGTTTAGGACAACATTACTTTCTTGCTCGTTCCTTAAAAATAATGAACATTATTCTCATGAATGATCACCATTGTTCCCAGATGGGTGACATAGACATGCCGTGCAGTGATTTAAACTTGCGGGGGGTTTTTCTTGGGTGATTGCACACCCCCCCCCCAATAAAGAGCTCTGGTCTGGCCCCTCTGGCCGCACCGTGTTTGGGACAGCTACAAATCGTTTAAAAAAAAAAAGTGACGTTCTAAGTTCCAATTGAAACTAGTAGAAACTGGAACTTCCCGGCCAGATTGTGTTAGAAATATTTTAAATGGTGGAAAAATCAGCAAAAGATCAAGACAAAAAGGGTGTTGCGGTTACTACTGAGTAATTACAGTATATTTACACCCATCATTAGGAATATTTTGACTTAGAAGCCACAGTTCAGGGGGGATCGGAACTCATCGTGGTCTTCATGCTTCAGTCGTTCGAAAAATCCGTGGTCAAATTATGGATTCTTCTTGCTGAATCGGATGCAGAGGAGGTCTAGACAGTCCAAGGTAAGATTAATGCAAGCAAAATGAGTCGCTCGTGAATGAGATTTAGTTTTAATACGCGGCCATTTTGCAAAACCAATGGCCAAGTATTGTGGGTGAAAACCGAAAGCGTAAATTAAATTTGGAGAAGAGAAGTTTTCTGAAATGTGCATTAGATAGTTAAAACTTAAGACAGAGGAAAAAAAGAAAAGTGATCACATATCATGCTCTGCAATAGCTCTCATGCCAACATTTTATCCAAATTTAGAAAATTCTCAAAAAAGGAAAAAAAATAACAAGTATTGATTTAAAAAAAAGCGTTAATCCACAATGGAGAAGGAAATTCTACAATTCACAAAAGAAATGTAAATAAGTTTCAGGAAGTTATTGAAGAGAGGAACAATGTGGAAGGCTCTGACAATCGTTAAGAATATTAGTACAAAAGCTCGTGAACAAATATTTTTTCAAATCAAAGGCCGCAAACTTGATTGGTTTCCAATAGGTTTCAATAGGTACAAGTGAAAAGGCTCTGGGGAACGGGATTCCAAGCAATGTATTCTAGAACGTCAGGAGAAAGAAGGGGACAGAGACATGGAGTTTCAAGTAAAATGCCTCTAGAACTGATCCATTATTTGACCCTTCTTCAACTGGGGGCCAAAAAAATCTTTCGAAGGAAATAGCATATCGAGGAACTTAATCAACTTCGAGAGAAGTGAAGAGTGAAGCCAAGTTGAGTGATGAAGCAGCCCCCCTGCGGGTTCGGGGGGTTAAGAATTTTTAGGGGAATGGCAAGATGGTTTTAGTGGGGGTGGGGGTAGGGAGGGTGGGTAGGATAGGTAGTTTCGGTTGAGAATGTTGTTGGAGGTTTTGGGCGGGGTTTTGGTTTTAGAATTGGGTTTTGTAGAATTGGCAGAATAGGAATGGTTTAGAATGGGGGTGGGGGGGGTTTTAGATTTGTAGCCTTTTGGTTTTTTGGGGTTTTTTTTTTTTCCCCCCACTAGATGCCTTTTTGTTTTTGTTTTGGGTACCGCCCTTCTTTAGACCAGCATTGACGCCCGCCCCGCTCCCGCCCTGTTGAAGCCTCGTCGATGTACGCCGTCCCATCCCCTCCACCCCACAAAGACTGGCTGTTGTGGTGTTTTTTTGTTGTTGGTTTTTGGGTGGTTCCCCTGCAGGTCGTAAATAAATAAATTATAAATAAAAACCGGAGAAAAAATGAAGGAAAGGAGAGGGGAAAAAAAAGGCGACGGCGGGCCGAAACGGAGGACAGCCGAAAAAGCGCGGAACGCGCACGAGCCGAGCGTAGGACGCGAAATACTCGAACGACTACCGACGGAAAAGGGGGTTGAGGGGAAATGGGGGAAAGAAAAAAAGAAGGAAACAGGGGAATGTGTGAAACGAAATTGATACAAGGAGAATGGAGATAAAGAACCAGCATCACAAAATAGTAAGCAAGCTACACTGGAAAAAGAATAACTAATCGGAAATCAGCAACGAGCGTCTTGTAGAGAGAACAAACGACAGGGTTGGGAAAGAATTATGAAACGAAAGGGAAAAAAGTGAAGACGCGATAATAAATGCCATAGTCGAAAGATTTATGGGAGGGCCTGTGGGGCACCAAAAACCTCCACAACCAAAACAACAACCCACCACACTGAGGCAGGTAGGCTCGGTTGGTTGGTTGGGGGTTTTTTTTTTTAATTTTTTAGTTTTTTAATTTTGGTTTTTTGATTGTTGGTGGTTTTTTTGTGTTGGTTAGAATTTTTTTAATGAATGGCCACGATTTTCCGATGGGTGTGCCCCGATGCCGATTGTGTGTTCACCTGCAGGGTCGTTTATAAAATTAAAAGGCGCAACCTGTCATATAATCTAAAAGGGGCCCACCGGGCAACTAAGAGACTAAAGAAAAAAAAAATGAAAGGGAAAAGGCGACGTACTGAAACCGACGAAAAACCGAGAAAGAAACGAATAAAACCGAAGACGACGACAAAAAAAAACGACTGAAAAAAGGAAAACATCGGCGCCCGCTAATCGCGGAGGAACGAGGCGAAAAAAACTCTCATCTTACCGTCGACTTAAATACTAAAATAGAATTAACTGAGAAGTTCGCCGACTCTAAATAGGGGGGCTCAACCAACTGTTCTGTTATTTGAAAACAGGGCGGGGGCGGGTCTGGGGCAGGGCATGCGGCGGTATGAAAACGGGTTACTCCTTCACTGGGAGCTAGCAGGGTCTTGCGGGAGTGGTGGGGGCGTTGGTGTTGGGTGTTGATGGTGATGATTATAGGTGGGTGCGGTATGGTGGTTGTCTAGTTGTGGGGGTCCGGTTCTGGAGATCTGAAAATTGGAGGTATGATTTGAGACTCTGATAAATGGCTGTTTTTTGTAACTGATTTACGGTGTTAATTGGTAGCGATTAGGTAGTGTTGGATTCAGAGTGGTTCTGTTTATGACTCTTTGAAGTACATGTAGAGTTTTTTTTTTTAAAATCCACATAACATTATTATTAACATGGAACAAAAACAAAACAATTTATCAATACATTTGTATTTTTTTTTTTTATAGGTACAGACACCTCCTATTTTGTTTGGGTGAGAATGTAAAATCGTTAGTTTAGTGTTAATAATAGTAAATAGTTATAGCATTGTATTGGGTTTTTATGTATATAATTGTGGATGTAATTTAATTTAAAATCTATCAGTTTGGGCATATTGCCCAAGTATTGGAGCAAGCCCATTATAAAGGGGTACTGGATGTGATTTATGAGACAATCTATTTGGTCGGTAAAGGGTGGGATGACGGGGTGAGGGATCCGAATTGGGGGGATCAGGTCTTTCGGGTAAAGGGGGACGTCGAATTGGGGGGAAGATGGGGTTTCCGGAGGTGGGGGGGGTTCTTGTTCTAGTTATTGGGGTATCTTGTTGATTGTCGAATTTATCGTTATAGTTGAAGTTGGTGAAGTTCTTTTTTTGCTTTGTTCGGTTAGGGAAGACAAGGATGAGTGATGACCTTTATCATCAGTATCTTTATCTAGAGGTGTGATAGTTATAAATCTTATCAGTGATCTTTTGAAACGTGTTGTTTTATTGATGTGGAATTGGTTTCAAGGGTAATAGTTGATAATTAGGTGTTGGGGCGTCTTGTTGTTTTTTTATGTTATGTGCAATTAGAATTATTTTTTTGTGAAATTTAGTTGGTTGCTTTTATCTTGTTTTGGTTTCATAACGGTGGATTAGGTGATTGTTGCTAGTCTGGGTTTTTTCAATCACTGCGGATTTGGGGTAGCCTTTTTGTCCTTGTTTAATTGTTAATTGATTTGAATTATGGTTTAATTGAATTGATTGAAATGAAGTTTTTGTAGTTTTATAGTTTTCATATTTAGTTTTATTTGCGTTGGTGTTTTTTTTTTTTTTTATATTTAATGTTGTTAAAAGACAACCAAAGGTAATGAACCGATATTTATATAAACAAAAAGTGTTGTTGGGTGAGTTGTCGGTTTTTTTTTTAACATTATTTACTCTAAATCCACTCACTCGAGAATGTTGATGTGAATTGAAACTCGTGAAAGCAGAACTTGAACCAAAAGCAGGAAGGGAAAAGAATGTCTCGAATCTCGAAAAGTCACTGACTTGAATGGTTTTTATTTGGGGTTTGATTTGAACCCAATCCCGAGCATAGACGAAGCTGAAATATGAAAAACGTGAAGAGAACCAGAAATCAAGAAGTGTTAACGGCTGTTAAGAAAAGAACATGCAATGAATGCCACCTGATCAGAGAAGAAAAAAACCACCGACTTCGACTTGTCTCTGATTTAGGAAAAGATCATATATTCAATGACCAGATCCTCAAAAAAGTCTTAATTAAAATTGAAACCCGAGATCCAAGATTGATTTCGGACCACACAAAGTTGGAATCCCTTGTTAATTCCACAGAATGTGAGTGGGTTCGGCCCAGCGGTAGCAGAAGAATTATGGGAGAAGACCAGGAAGAGAGAACCAAAGAAGAGCGGGGAGATTGGGGACGAAGAGAAGAGGAAAAGATAGGCAGAACTGTTGGGAGAGAGAAGAATATGTCCGGAGGTGGTAGACGAAAAGTGGAGGCGGGGCAAACCAAATCCAACAAATCAATGACATCCTGTTGAATATGAATAAGAGGAAAGAGATGGTAAGAGAGGAATGAAGAGTGGAAAAAGTAGGACCACCCAATGTAAGGTTGTAATTGTTCCATCATTTACTTAGTTAAATAAAACCACAAAGTTTTTTTAGTTTCGGCTAGTTGTACAATTAATCTGGGAAAATAAAAGAGTAAAAGAGTAGATAAAAACTGAATCTGGGAATCGACCTCATTCCAAAATTTGTGTATGTATCGGGATTGAATAGCAGAAAGAAGACAGAAAGAAAAAAGAAACGAAAAACAGACAATCAAGAAAAGGGTGAAAGAACCAGAAATTTAAAAGGGATTCCAAAAAACTGGTTATCTTATATATAATCAGGATCAAGCATTGTTTAACCCCAGACTAATTTGTGACCGCCCTGTGAAATTTCTACACCAGACTTGGGTCATTTACCAGAATCGGCACCCCCACATCACTGAATATTATAGAAGATGTTGTTGCGCTTAATTTTATCATCCTACCCACTCCAAAACCATAGAATTGTCCTCGCAGAAGGACGTTTTAATTTTTTTTTTTTTTTAAAAGACCTTGGGGATATGATGCACAAAACAGAAAAGAGATAAAGAGCGAGGGCATCCAAGCGTAATGTTTCATGTAGGTGAGTAATAGTAGTAAGTATGTAAAAGGAGAGTCAATAAAGGAGTAACATAGAGTAACTTGGAGTAAAGTAAGTAGTAACAAAGATTTGCAACTCAGTAACTTTCCCCCAAAGGGAAAAGATTCTAGAACGCCAGCAATTAAGGGTCTGTTCAATTTGAAGTTTTGGGATGAAATTCAATCGTGAGATAGAGAGGTTTTGTGTTCAAAGACAATGTAATCCATAAGCGTTTGTTAACCGTTGGTTTTTCGTTAAGCTTTGGTTGTTTTTTCTTGACATTTGAAAAGTAGAGTATTAGATTTCCTAACTTCAGGCATTGAATTTTCGATTTATGGATTGGAAATGCATTGTCATTTTTAAACGTTCAAAATGAATTGCCTCCGATTTGCTAAATTAACTTAAACACGAGAAAAATCGCCAAATTTATCAAGTACTCCTTATTGAAACCAGAGACTGAATGAACCATGACTCAAAGGTGCCCTGTGAATCAAAAAACAAGGTAGATCATCAGCAAGTAGTAATTCAGTAAAACCCAAGTTTTTTTTAAGCGCACCAACTTTAATCGCTTTGTAATATTTCATTATTAAGAATAAGCAAATGCTAAAATTTCAATTAGCGAAAGAAATATGGAACAAAAAGGGAGAGATGGGGCCAACCTGCTTTGGAGAAAAATGCCAAAAGATCATAGTAAGCGGACTGCTAAGATAAACCATTATAATGAATAGCTATTCCTTCGAGATATAGGATGTTTTCCGCACCACCCAACCGAAACTATTAAAATTTGTCCCCAAATTGAAACGATTTATAAAACGCAAAAAGAAAATTCGTGGTCTCAAACCCTTTATCGATTATGCTTTCATATCATTCAAAATAAATTTGAGCACCAGGGATTTGATTATCCTTTGCTTCTGAAAAATCAATTAAATACTGATTGTTACGAATAAGTATTTACAATTCTTTTCCGATATTCCGACCCCTTTCACCTTTCAAAAAAACTACAATTTTGATCTTGCATGCGATAAGATCAAGTTTTCAGGCGATTTGCCATGTTTTTTTGAACTATAAGTTTAAACGGTAGTCCAACAAAAGAGATTAGGCCGACTAGGGAGATTAATCTTACGACACAAGGGTCTTTCTTCTGTTTTTGGAATAGTTAAGGTGAGGACTCGGTTCTCTTGAGACCGAAAATAGAGATTAAGACACCCTTGATCAAACGAAAGTAAAGACTAGATAAAATTATCAGCAATTATGAAACAAAAGTACATGTTTAAAACCACAGGGTAGCATCAAGAACCAGGAGATTAGGAGATTGTGAGGCTCTTGACGGCCTCATGGACTTTAAGGTCACTAGAAGTTAAGCTTTGAAATTGGTTTGTCTATTAGAATACTTATTTTTGCTTATGAATTAAAGTTGAGCCATAGGACCTATCAAGTGGATCAAGGAAAAGACTTAGGAGGTTGCCTGACGAGATTCGGAGTAGAACGTCCGTAGAGTATTAAAAGACTATCTAAAAAGTTACGAAGTTCCTTTAAAAGATACCGATCGGATATCTGTTGAAATTAAGACACATTTATCAGTCATAAGAGTACGAACAAATATTATTTAAACCAGACCGCTTTATTTTTTTTTACAGATTATCTTGGAGCTCTTTTGCCACGATAACCAACACCTAAGTTCGGGATTCTAACAATAAAGTTCCCGCTGTCGATCAATATATGGTATTCAAATCAGTGTCTAACTACTGAGTTGGTAACCACAAGTAGCCACCGAGGAGACTAGATGTCATCATTATCGGAATCACATTCGGAAATGCACGCTTATACTCAATGATCTTCTGGTGGACGTGACAGATTTTGTTAGTTCATGTGGTTCTTTCTTTTGTTCTTCCTGCCTAGAATATTGACATGCAAATGACCTGTAATCTAAATATGTAAGATGTCCCAAAAATGTTGAGGATTGCTGGGGGACTGACTGGAAATTATCGTTGAACCTTTGAATCATGATTTTGATTTAATGAAGGCGCTACTAAAATCGGAAATCATGCCTCAAAAAATGACGTTTACATTTCAAATATTTCCGCTGCAGGTCTGACTTCCAGGGATGTTCTTAGTTTTAGTAGGTAATTGTGCGCCTCGTCTGTTTTTTTTGGAACCTTAGAATGATATGAACTTATACCATTGATAACGTAAGATATGGGTGTTCTTTCATATATTAGCGCCAAGCACTGGGAAACAAAAAATGTAGTTCATCTCCACCAATGCACAGGGGGATGTTTTGATTTCCGGTATGATAAGTTGTCTTTTTGTTCATTGGGGGGGGGTGCTTAGCCGCCAAAACATCTAACCTAAATGAAAATAACAAGGAATGAACGCCCGTAAATATGTTTTTAGATTGATTATTCAGAATTGGTGGGGGCTACACCGAACCATTGATAACACTAGGACCCAGCGCCTGTTTAATTGTTGTATTCCTACGGCAATAACTATGCTGAATTGAAACAACAACTTATCCAAATTTTGAAAAAAAGACAAGAAACAACGTTAGGATCATCCTTAGTGGGGACTAGAAGTACTAAATAATGCAGACTCCCTTAATAAAATTATCTAAAATAATGATTGACTACAGCGGAGCATATATGCATTTTTGTCGAAACAGTTGACTGAGATTTTATCCAAAATCCCAAACACCCTTAATCTAGAGAAAACTACTACAAAAAACCCATGAGTGACCGCCCCACTGCGACGCCCACATTTTCATCATTCCAAGCGACCTGTGTTGCCGTTTAACGAAAACCATAGCGTCATTTACGTTTTGTGATAAAATAACTAAAGATTTTTTCGCTTTAAAAGTATCTTGAAGACCACGGCAAGTTAAAGTACTATACCTTTTACGCACCTATGGATATTAATAATCCAAGCAATTTGTTCTGACCGACTAAAGAGAGTAACACATCACCCTTGCATGCATAACACGAACACACTCAACAAAACAACAAAAAAACAGATATACAAAACTAACAAACAGAAAAACACAAAATCACTTTTGTATTTGGAGTTATACGAACCAATCATGTGGTTAAAAATCAATTGGTTAAGTTCTTTACCATTGGTCCGACGATTTTGCTCCAAAAAACTAAATTTGTTCCAGTCAGTTAAAGGGCAACTGCCATTGATTGGCCCTGGCCCAGACCCGAAGGAGCCAGAAAAACACCAAGAGGGCGCCCGGCCAAAAAACAGAAAGCACATCAGCTCAGCCAGAAACTGGAAATACGAAAGATAAGAGAAATGATTTGTCTTTTTTTTTCCGTTTCTTCCCCACAGGCCGCAACGCCCACAGTTTAGTCACCTTGGCATCCCGCAGGGCAAAGGAAGTCTTTGAAATTGGACGATTTAGAAAATCGCAACCGGCGCAACAACATTGTAATATTCAACACAGAGGGAAGTGAAGGTACCAGCTGCACTTTCTTTTGTCCAGCAACTTGGCAGGAATGTCAGATTCGCGGTTTTAGGCTGGTCAATTTCACCGGGCCATCCAGATCGGTAAACAGGTCGGAGATCCGGTAAGGCTCGTCCCAGCCAGGTTGGGTTGCCTTTTCTACCACACGCAAGGAAAAAGTTTGTCGCAATTGGCACTTGCCGCTTTTCAAGAAAAGACGTTTGGCCCAGGTGGGGTGTGAAAATGTATGTTTTAATGACTTTTCCCTAAAGTCGAACACTCGCGGGCAAAACTTTCCAGAGCTACGTAGGCGGAAAGGAAGCAATGGGAACTAGAAAGTTTATTGGTATACCCTGCAACCGATTCAGGTACGCGTGGCACTATCCGGAACTGTCGGGATGCTGCCGGGGCCGAGCATGGCTATGGGAAATGGGGCCTAGACACTAGAAGAAGTTAAATCTTCACCGATAAATTTCTGCCCTGTGTTGGAAGATTTTGTACTGATGTTTTCTAGAATTGACATAGATTAAGAAATGTCTGGGAGACTTTGGCCATTGTTAGACTACCGGCTATGTCAACAAATTACGGTAGCTTAGCCTATTATATTTGCTTTATCACGCTGTTTGATTGAACTATCACTTTAGACTTGGATATGCATGCCCTATATAGGGTTTTGTCTTTGGAGCCATTCTTTGTTCTTGGAGCTGGTGCTTTGAGTGATCTGAAACTATGACGTGTTCAAATGTGGACTCGCAAACTTTTCCTATGGTGATGTGAAAGAAAAGAAAAGGAGGATGATCTGAGAGAATTCACTGGAATTATTGGTTATTAGCTAGTTTAAAAACATACAAACAAGCAATGGACTTTAATCTTGCTACATAGTCGGTCTCACAAAATGATTGGGCAAGTTACCATCGCGCGCGCCCTCTTCTTTTCACCAGACCGTTTTTCCAGATTACAAAAGTATCTGGAGCTCTTTTCGCCACGCTCAACCCACCTAAGTCTTGATCTAACAATAAGTCCCGCTGTTTCCTGATCAATAATGGTATTCAAATCAGTTCTAAACTACTGAGTTGGTTAACCAAGTCGCCGAGACTAGATGTCATCATTATCGGAATCATATTCGGATATGTCACGCTTAACATCAATTATCTTCTGGTGGAGGACAGATTTAGCATGGTTTCTTTCTTTGTTCTTCCTGCTAGAATATTGAATGCAATGACCTGTAATAAAACATTTCAGACTGTCCCAAATAATGTTAGGATTTGCCTGGGATTGACTGAATATCTTTGAACTCAATGATTTTGGATTTAATGAAAGCGATAAAATCGGAATCATGCCTCAAAAAATGACAGTTACATTTCCAATATTTCCTCTAGCAGGGATGTCAGTAGTAATTTTGGCTGTAACAATAGAATGATCTGAACTTATACCAGTAATGATATTGGTGTTTTTCATATTATTAGCCAAGTCACTTGAAACAAAAATGTAGTCTAATCTCGAAAGCACAGGGGGATGTTTTTGATGTCTTGTATAAGTTTTGTCATTTGGGTGCTCAGACCGCCAAACATCAATTAAATTAAATTCATCAATTAATGAAGTAAATATGTTTTTAGAATTGATATTAGAATGGTGGGCTAACGAACCTTGATAATCATTAGGACCAAGAGCAATGTTTAAATCACCGGCAATAACTAAATGCGAATTGAAACCACAATTATCCAATTTTGAAAAAAGATCAAGAAAAAAGTTAGGATCATCCTTATTGGGGCCATAAATATTAACTAAAATTAAATGAAGACCATTAATAACAATATCTAAAATAAGGTATCTACCATCGGGATCAATAATAGCATTTGTCGAAACAGTGACTGAAGATTTTATCAAAATCCCAACACCCTTACTATTAGAAGAAAAACTACTAAACCATGAGTGACCACCCCACTGCGATGCCCACCATTTTTCATCATTCAAAGAAGAATGTGTTTCCTGTAAGAAAACAATATCGTCATTACGTTTGTGAAAATAACTAAAGATCTTTTTACGCTTAAAATTATCTTGAAGACCACGGCAATTAAATGTACTAAATTTTAACGCCATATTGGGAATTAATAATAAAGCAATGTTTTGACACGACATAAAGAGAGTAATCACACTCACCACTTGCATGCAAACACGCACAACACTCAAACAAAACAAACAAAAACAGATATACAAAACAACAAACAGAAAAACACAAAATCATTTTGCAGGTAACGAACCAATCAGTGGTTAAAACCTCAAGGTAAAGTACATTTTAACCATTGGTCCCGACGATTTGCTCCAAAAACTAAATTTGATTCAGTTAAATGGCAACTTCCATGATTGGCATGGCCAGACCCCGAAGGAGCCACGACAACACAAGAGGGCGCCCACGGCCAAAACCAGACAAGCACATCAGCTCAGCCCAGAAAACTGGAAATACGAAAGATAAGAGAAATGCATGTCTCGTCCAGGCCGCAACCGCCCACAGTATGTCACCCCGGCTCCCGCAGGGCAAAGGAAACGTCTTTGAAATTGGACGATTTAGAAAATCGCAACCGGCGCAACAACATTGTAATATTCAACCTACCAGAGGGAAGTGAAGGTCCAGACTGCACTTCTTTTGTCCAGCAACTTCTGCAGGAATGTCAGATTCGCGGAGTGGCAATTCAACGGGCACATCGCAGCGGTAAGCAGGGTGCATCCGGTAAGCCTCGTCCCATCCATGTTGGGTTTGCCTTTTACCCCGACAAGGAAAAGTGTCGCAAGGCACTTCTGCAGCTTTTCAAGAAAAGAAAGTTTGGCCCAGGTGGTGGTGTGAAATTGTACGTTTCTAATGACTTTTCACTCAAAGTTCAGAACTTCGCTGGGAAAAACTTCCAACGGCGGAATGCTGACAGAGAACCCTGACGTAGCCCAGAGTGCCTGTGGTCCTCACCGGGTCATCACAGACCGCTGGAAGGGCATGTCTCCCGAACAGCTGGAGGAGATCAGGCGATCCCGGACTCCAGAGACAGGAGAAGAGGAGGATGGAGAGGAGGAGAAGGAACGGGACAAGGAATGGGAGCAGCAGCGATTAGCTGATCAGGCAGCGAATCGTGGAGAGAGAGCGGATAGAGTGACGGAAAGTGATTGGGAGAGGGAACAGGGATTTGAGGCAAATATGAGATAGGGGCCAGAACAGACATCACAGTAAGTATTGATGTGCAATCACTTGACAGACCCATGGCAGAACTGGCGACAATCAGAATTTAGAACGCCCGCCCGGGCTTCTTGTCAAAACTATACCAAAATGAATAATGCCAATTCAGTAATGTACTGTTTATCGTCAAGGCAAACCCAATGAGACCGTAGTGTTGGCCAAAAACCTTGTAACAGATTGTAAATGTTTAAAGGTGCTTGCTGTTTTCCGACGTCTTTGGGGACCCCCCCCCCCCATTATTTAAACCGGAAGTCTATAAAATTTTAGATCAGATGAGAGGCCGTAATTTTCTCATTTCCCTGAAATTTCAGCTTCCAAATCCATTTTCTTCCCAAGATACTGACAAAAACTGTCATTTTAATGGTTAACCATCAAAATTAGCACGAGTAGTGGATAGGGCGTTGCACTCTGCATGATCACGTCTAGCATAAAAACGCAAGTTTGTTCCCCACGGTAATTGGTGGTCAGGCATAATACAAGGTGTCAGGCTCGCATATAAGTAGAGAAACACGATGTAGCACAAAAATCGGAACTGAGAGGCTAGTCCAAGGTTAAAATTAGCACAGTTGTACAGGTAGAAGTCAGTGGCTGGTATTCTCAAGGGGAGTTTAAACTATAGATCGGGTTTAACCAGAAAGTGGTCTTCATGAATAATGGACCCTTTTATCCCCCTGGCTTGAAAAGCAGAAGGGGGATTCCCATATGCTTCAGTCAAGGCGTCGGCGGGGGCGTCGGCGGCGTCCAACAACAATCTGGTGAACGCGATAACATGAGACCCATAAGGGTATGGTGATGTAAATTTGTGGGTGGGATCGGATGCCATGCCCCCCCCCCAATTGTCATTGATTAGAGTATGGGGCGTGGCCAATTGTGTTTTTCGTGGCATATGGCGAATTAGGTACCTAAATTTGCAAATTAATGAGTTAATTTGGGGATTTTTTACCCAACCTATCTTGTGAAAGAGATAACATGAGACCCATAAGGGATTGGTGATGTGGACTGGTGGGTGGGATCGGACTGCCATGCCCTTCATGTGATTAGATTATGGCGTGGCATGGCTAATTAGGTACCTAATTAGCATAATTAAGAGTTAATTTGGGGTATTTTTACCCAAAAAAGCTTGGGAACAAACTATCTGAAGATCCATAAGTCCGATTTGATGAACTTGATGGCGGGGTGGGGGAATATGTACTCTCGCGCTGTTAGGTTTAAGGTGGGTTGTCCGGGTGAAGGGGGTTGTCCGGGTTTTAAGGGGGGTTGGTCCAGATTAGGGGGTTGTGGGGTTTTAAGGGGGTTGTTGGGTGTAAGGTGGGTTGTCGGGTTTAACGGGGGTTTGTCCGGGTTTAAGGTGGGTTGTCCGGGGTTAAGGGGGTTGTCCAGCTTTAAGGGGTTGTTGGGTTTAAGAGGGATGTTGGGGTTTTAAAGGGGGGTGTCTGGATTTAGGGGGCTGTTTGGTTTAAGGTGGGGTTCGCACGAGTTTATGGGGTGTCCATGGTTAAGGGGGGTTTGTCTGGCGTTTAAGGGGGAGTTGTCCAGCTTTAAGGGGGTTGTTGGGTTTAGGGGATTGGTTGTATCGGGTTTAAGGTGGGTTGTCTGGGGTTAAGGGGTAGGTCGGTGTTTATTTTTAAGGGTTTTCTTTTTTTAAAAATTAATAGCTTTCTTCTGTGGGTTTAAGGTGGGTTGTCCGGGTTTAAAGGGGTTGTCCGGGTTGTCAGGGGGGGGGGGTTGTTGGGCTTAAGGGGGCGTGTCGGGGGTTAAGGGGGCTTTTGTGGTTAAGGTGGATTGCACGAGTTTTAAGGGGGGTGTCCAGGTTTAAGGGGGGTGTCGTGGTTTAAGGGGAGTGTCAGCTTAAGGGGGGTTGTTGGGTTTAAGAGGGTTGTTGGGTTTAAGGGGGTTGTGGGTTTAAAGGGGGATTGTTGGGGTTTTTAAGGTGGGTTTTTGTCTGGGTTTTAAAGGGTTGTCGGGTTTTATTTAAGGGGGGGGTTGTCTGGACTTAAGGGGATTGTTGGGGATTAAGGTTGGTTGTTCCGGGTTTAAAGGGTTGTCCGGGTTTTTAAAGGGGGGGTTGTCTGGGCTTAAGGGGGGGCTTGTTGTGGTTTAAGGTGGGTTGCACAAGTTTAAGGGGGGTTGTCCAGGTTTAAGGGGGGGGGTTGGGGTTCTTAAGGGGATTTTTGGGTAAGGGGGGTTTTTGGGGGTTTTTGGGTTTAAGGTGGTTGTGGCACAGAATACGCTGTATACATGCGAAGACGTGCACACATGCACGCGCATGCACGCTATGAGGCGCATGTGCGTTTATGCATGGCGCGGACGTTGCACAGGGGTTGTCGGGTTTAAGGGGGTTGTCTGGGCTTAAGGGGGGGGAGTGTTGGGTTTAAGGTGGGTTGCACGAGTTTAAGGGGTTGCCCAGGTTTAAAGGGGGGGGGTTGGGGTTTGGTTTAAGGGGATTTTTGGGTTTAAGGGGGTATTTGCAGCCTGATTATTAAACATTTGTAAACCGTCCCGCCAGGGGGATTGAGCGGTTCGAGAACCGCGACGTGGATTTTTAACATGTTCTGAATGTGGACATAACAGGTATAAGAAAATAATTTAGGATTGGTTAGGACAGCCCTGTTATGTCACCCTTTCTAAGTACATATGTTTAAAAAAGCAGGTCTATTCTTGAAGGACTAACCTTGCTTTAAACCTGGTGTAACCTTTCCCTAGACCCTGTGATAGGCAAATTCTTGGGCCTCACACACACCAGGGACTTTAGGATAAAGATTGGCAATTTACGGCCTCCCGTGGCAAACTTGTGGGCAGACGAGCGCTGATATCTGTTGCACGTCTTCATTGAAAAAAAAAAACGGGCCTCGAGGCAAGGGGACACTCTGGCAGAATTGCTGTCTGCGAGCTTGAGCATGGTTCAAACACTGTGCTAAAACAATGAACCACTGAAGTGAATCTTGGTTAGAAGTGACCCAAAGTCGGGGGAAAGTGTTAAAGTTGGAAATTCATTTGAAAATACCAGTAGCCAGTGCATGACTGTGCAATTACTAAAGATGAGAATCTGGCACCATCAAAGTTCCTGTGTGCAAAACAATTTCTAACAGGGTGTAAGTTTTTGCAGGGGTGTGCAAAAAATGCGGGAGCGGGGAGCTGCTCCCGAGGAAAGTGAAAGTCTCGTAGGTAGTATGTGACATTGCATGTTGCCCCTGAGAGGAAAAGAACAATTTTTGCCCCCCGGTTTTGCACTCATGCCTTACTCCGATTTTTTAAATGAATTGATAATATTTTCTTTTTTCTGTTCTTTTTAGTTTGGAATTTATCGGACAAAAGAGCTACACACAAACAGGCCTACTGGCCCAGCATATTTCCAACAGTTCAACAAATCGAGTCGGGTAACAGATAAGAATTTAGTGTCAACTCTGCGTGCATGGTGATGTGTGTAAGAAATATTTAATGAGGTGATAATTCGGTGACAAAAAAATATGTACCAATTGGGATGGATGACCAAAAGGTGGAGTTTGTTTCCAGCTTGAGTTAGCCACATGATTTGATTTTCGAGCCATATTTTTCTCTTTGTTTTATACTTTTTAATTTTTTGATATTTTGACTTGGTTATTTTGGTTGATATTTGAAGATTTGAATTTTTTTTAAATACAGTAGAGAAGTCCAAGTAGTGAGTATTGCTCTTTATAAACGTAAGTAATTAATGCAGTCAAGCATGGTTTACAGCTGACCTGGCTTATCCATTTTGTTGTCCTTGAAGGCATTTCTAGGGGAACCCCTGTCAAGAACTGAAAGGAATAAAAGGACAAGATTTGGGCATTTTGGTTTTGGGACTACCTACAAACCCTAATGCTTTATCACCACAAAAATAACCACACTTTGTCATTTGTTTGGTAGATTTACAGAGTCCAAGACGTGCATCAATGTATTTTGTGGTCGGTGTGGTCGAGTGTCAGGATGTTAGCTGTGGTATAGTGGGTGTTATGGCAAGTAATCACAAAATATGGCTTTGATGGAATAAAGCTGTATGGGTGTGATTTCACAGGGTTTCCGAAAACCTGGTCAGGTTCGGAACCGCTTACAATGTACATGCATTACTTTGATGGATCCCAAGAAGGTTCAAAGTTTCAAATTGTTGTGATTATAATGCTAAAATATACCACCTGGGCGTACCTGAATGTCTGATGTTAAGTAATGGCATGACTCGGAGATTCCCAAGGAGGGCGCCTCAATGTCAAACCAAACTGTTGTTTTTGCATTACACAATGGCCTATGTCATACAATAATTCACTGTTGTGAAATAAACTAAAGCTCAAATTGAGTCCTCTCAAATAGAAAATCACAACTTGTTTGAAAATTTTCCGGATCCGGGATTTTGTTATACACGGAATCATATGGCACATAAATGTGTACTGCATGAAACACAAAAAATCCTGAAATTAAAAAAATCAAAAAACTTTGGAATTAAGCATTTAGGTGATATCTTTAGTTCTGGTTGTCTTTTTTTGATTATACGAAAAAAAAAATTATATTTCGAAATTCTCTGAGTCAGCATTTAGTGTATTTTCTTTAATGGATATAGTATTTTTTTTATGTTGTATGCGATACATGTATTAAAAAGTAGTACACTAGGTCGAATAGGATACTCGTGTGAACCAAAGCAGTGACATAGAAAACCCATGTTTCTAATTTCTTTCAAAAAGGAATTCAGCAAAAAACTGAAACAGTCTATGAAAGTTACTATATGAAGGTTTCAATGATATCAAAGTCGTACGTTAAGGGCGTGAGCCTGGGGTAAAAGCTTGCTTTCATGGTCCCCACTGAAAGTATTTTGTTTGGATGTGAAGCCATATTGTTGTCTGATTAGATACTGGTTCACATTAACTTTTTGTGTCCTCTGAAAGAATTGCAGAAGGCACATTAGGGATACTCTGTCGTAGGTCTGTGTGGCTGTGGTCCAAAATGTAACCCTAATACACGGCCGGATTCTTACTCATGTGGGTAGCCTATATGGCAGCTTACCACCATGTTCTACTCGTGGCAGACTACTGCACCAGTACACACTGGGTAATTGCGAGGCGGTAGCTGCACGATAGGGCTTCCAAAGTAAGTACACAGTTATTAGGTATACAGTAAGGTGGCTACTACTGCATTTACATACCCCAATGGGCTACTCTGTAGTTGCCCGCTAGGTGGAGAGAGAAGGTGGATGTTGCGTAGACAGTACCGGAGTAGACACGCAGATACCACGTAGCTACCCCGGGGTTACCACGACGCCATTTGAGAGTGGGTGAAAAATTTCATGAAATGAGGAGGGCGCTATACACTTGGGCTCCCGTTTGTTAGCATTTTTGGAACGGTTTTTAGGAAAATCATTACGGAATTCAAATCAGGGGGCATCATCAAACCCCCATTCCCGCACTTGTATAAAAAATGCAAAAAAAATGCCAACAAATATCAAAAAAAACAAAAATTGGCCATGAGGAAATACCGCTTGCGCTGAGAGGCCGGTGTATAACCAAGTAAGCTACTCCACGAGGTTGCAGACAGTCGCTGTGTGTACCACTATCCGTCTATGCGCAAAAAACACGAATCCTGGCCGGCGAGGTACGTCTAGTGGGTAGGTAATCCATATCTACTCGGGGTAGCTGTATGGTGGTGTAAACTACTATGAAAGAAAATGGCCGCTTTAATATATTGCAGCTGTATGAGTTCCGTAAGGACTACGATGATGTATACTTGGTGGCAAATGAGGGGGCAGGGTGGGGTGACATGTTGGTGACCTCATTGACCATGGGACCGCATGTGACCTTTGGCCTCCATCACAAACCGCGACGGAGACGACACTTGTGGGCCGGGCACCGCAATGTATTTTTAGGGTTTGGCGTAACTTTGTAGCTTAAGTAAGTAATACAATTTAAAAGTTAAGGTATGTTAAATTTAAACGTCCTTCATGTTGAATGCTTGACTTGCATGGTAGATCTTCAATCACAATTTTATCAGAAAAAAGTATTTTGTAAAATACGGCCAGCCTGGGATGGGGGCAACCATTTTATAGACGACTGCTCAGTCGTTATAGGGGTGCTTATTATGTTGATGAATTTCAAAGGACTTGAAGGATTTGGACTTTGGAACGATGGTACCTCACAGGGCCGAGATCAAAGGTCATCTAGAGTTGTGGAGCATGGCGGGGGAACATAATTTACCCACGCTCATTCCAAGTTCACTATGCAATTAAATCCGTCCATTACAAGCTTTCAAGTGTCTTTACTTCCCAAGTAGATGATGCCGACTTGGATTCTAGTCAAACAACAAATAGATGAGTTAATGTTTGTAGGATGGCCGATCTGACGGCAGATCGGCAATCGCCCGGACGATTTGGTCGAATCGGCTTTGAATCGGGATCGGGAGAAGAAAAGTAATCAAACTACAGATCTTACCTCACCGATCTCCCAAACTGACAAAAAAACGCCCACAGTTACTAAAATACAACAGATTTTTAAAAGCTTACATTATATTTTTCTAGGTGACTAACTACATTATGTCATTATAAATGCGCTGCCATCATTTACCGCAAGACAAGAATCCTGTTGTTGTTACACTGTGTAGATAATTTCTATTACTTTTGCGTATGTTACGCAATACTCTGAAACGGGAGGTTTTCCTGCGGGTGAAAGCATCCTCCAAAAATACATGGAAAAATCCATCAACATCTACAGACGGAAATGAGCATGCATACAAGTAGTCATTGCCAAGCCATTGTTGGCTGAAAAGAAGGGACATACATGGGTGTTTCCTCATACGGGTAATCATCAGTATATGTAAAATGTGGCTCATTATTTCTTCAGTAAATTTCATGTTTTTGCTCATTTGATATATTTAACTCTTCAACATTATTTAAAAGTATTTATGATTTATATTAATTTATATAAAATTATTAATTTATAATAATTTTTTATAAATGTAAATAAAATAAATATGAAGAAATAAAAAAAGGATAATAGTAAATAAAAATTAAAATAAAATAAAAAATAAATATAAAAAATAAATTAAAATAAGCAAATACCAATTAAAAATTAAGTGGATCCATCCGGCTACGGCTTCGTTGCCCAGATCGCGTTGAATTGCCAATGAAAGGTGGTATTGGTGGAAGAAACATGTGTGCCAAATGTAAATTGTTCAAAAAAGGCATTTTGGAGATAGGTAACCTAATGCATTTTCAAATTCCCACTGGAAATTGTACAGGGACTGATTTGGGCAGTGTAGAAGAAAATGCCCAAAATGGGGCAATTTTGTGAAAAAACTCACATCTTATTTCATTTCTTTCTCAAGTACGTGATGGGTTATAAGATTGGTGTTTGTTTTTTATGGTTAGAGAAAGATCAATATCATAGAATGTTTTATTTTTTCTGTTATGTCATTAAAACAAAGAACAGGTTGTCGCAACAACACCTTTTTTGGCGGATTATTTCTAGGAAATACTGAAGTTTCACTTTTTCAGAATTGTTACAACTCTCCTTGGTGATGAATAGCGTGTCATATGAAAGGAAATCAAATTTAGAAAATTCTCACATTAGATTTGCATATTGAGTGTTTCATTTTAAATTACAGGGGTGTTTAATTTCCCTAAATTATTTTTCGGATAAAATAATTTTTCTAAAAAATTAAACCACTGATTTAAAAAAGCCTACGTGAGAATTTAGGTATATTGTTTATGCATATCCTGGAGTTTTCAGTTAAAGCACCTTCATTTAGGCTGGGAAAATTATTTAATGAAAAATTAGGGAATTTTTAAAAAATAAATAAAAACACATAAAAATATTAAAAAAAAAAAAAAACTGCAAAAATATGTGGGGAAAGGAAAGTTCAATCCGTACCATAGTCAAGTTTGGACTGAAATGGAGTAGGGATTTTATTTTATGGTAAAATTGTTCTGTAAGCCATTTTATTCCGATGATCCACCTTAAATAAAAATATAAAAAATAATACACAATATTTTTAAAAAAAATGCAAACATAAAAAATGAATATAAAAAAATCTTTTATAATACACCACTATTTATTCTCTATGGGATGGATTTTGTAAGGGAAGTCTAGCATATACCAAAATCACTATATCAAAATTACAAAGTCCTCTAAATGACGTCATCAACTTTCAAAGTTTTATATAATACTTAACTAAAAATTCTTCACCCATACGTACCTTTACATACGCAACCTACATATCATACATACGCGGCCTACACACACATGTCCTCGGCCTTATGCTTAATAACACAGTAGCCTATGGGAATAAAAAAGCACGACCGCGACTCGATGAAGTGACACGGGCAAGTAGCCGCCTTTGATTATTTAAAGTACAAACAGAGCTTCAATCCACCCCAAAAAAAATGTAACATTCAAACACAAACTTATCAAATTCCCCACCGACTTAGCTGTAAACAAACCTCAGTGAGAAGTCACAACGGCGCTGAGTAGGAACTCTCAGCACACGAGTGCAACGTGTGCATGCTTGATAACATAATAGCTGCGCAGTGGGGGGTTAAATAATTGATTTGATACACCTAGCACGGCTCACTCAACATAACAGAAACACACCGTTGTTATTTAAGTTAAACAAATATAACCACTGGGCTGCGGGTTAAGTGAAGATCGAGCACTGATTTGACGTAAAATATCCAAAGACTGTCACATGAATATGGTTCAACTCATGAGAGGGTAAATGGTTGAGAGGTTAGTGGGAATTTCACTGGATTTTGGCGCGATCTAAATTTACAAATATTATCGATCGGGATCTGATCGGTCCGAATCAACAATTTTATGATCGGAGACCGGCAAAGTACGATCTGGGGCGGACGGCCATCCTAATGTTTTGATTAGCAGCCATCAGTGAACTATGCATCCACTAATTCCCCTCGCGACCACATTCTTTATGTTCAGAAAAAAACAGACATTCTCTATTGACAGTCAAGTTTACAATCAGGCGCCATTGCCGGTCCCTATAATAGATCCAGGAGTTTATTTCTGTTAAGCAGGGTTTCCTTGATGACGTCTGTTATTTGTGTGGCGCACTCGCCAAAACTCCAACGCCAATGTCATGTGTGATTGGTTAATTTGTGGTCGACAGTTACTGGGAAAAGGCCCTTTGGTAATAATCGCTTGGTATGTACCTAAACGATTGCATGGGAGGGGAGAAAGAAGAAAATAAACTTGTCTTTATTTCAATCTGGCTGATATTCCTTGGGACGTTTGAATTACGCCCGCTTCCCGCCCAAAACGGCCGCCATCGTGGGGCACATAGATGAAGTACACGCAACGAGCAAAGAGCGTTTGTTATGTCCAAGAAATTAGGGCCAGAGTGAGGACTCTAGAGACAGGGGAGTCTGTGTTTGTGTACACAGGGTTCAACATCTATAAAAACCTAAATGTAACATAATTTAGGTTTTTCAAAATTTGAAATTATTACTAAATAACATGTACCAAGTATTTTCAATGATGTGCTAATTAATATGACCAAAAAAACTTGTTGTCATCCAACCAACAGATATGCCATCCAGAACAGATATTCCTCCATTTCTACAAGTATAATATATGTAAGATGTATATTCCACAATAAATTGTTAAACCAAATAAAAATATGGATTGATTGTTCGTCGACTCCTCTGTCGCCTGCCTAGCCCGTGTCGCCCTCAATCTCGCCTGCGCGCCAATACCCTGTCAGTATTGTCTCACGAAAAACCTCTGACCTGGCTGGCGTCTTATGGTTATTGCTCTTCTGATAATCTTTTCCCACCCCTGCCTACACGGTGCGGTACAAAACATTCCCCCTCTCTTCCGCTGGACCCCTCGGCTCCACGTACCTGACCGTTTTCTGCTCCCGCTCAGTTGCCCCCAGCAACCATCACAATCCGCGCCCCCAATGGCCCGTATCCGCGTCCCCCACCCCGTAGAATTCGTTCGTTGCACATCGATGGCCTGCCCTTTGACCCGCCCATCGTACCTGTTCGCTGGTGTCACAGACTGCTTGTCACCACGCCCTCGTCCCTGCATCTCCTACCCCATGAGAATGTTGGTAGTGCCACCCCCTGCGGTGCCTCGCAGCGCGATTTTCGCCGGGGGCCCGGCCGGCATCCCCCCCACCTTCGACTATTCCGGCCTTGATCTCCGAGCACCCCCCCAACCACTCAATTCATTATAGGACGTGCCATTTGCTTCTATTCAGGCTTCTTGGCTGGGGGTATCGTTGCAAGCTCACCCCGTTGGGCTTTTAGCTGTTGTCGTTCGGAAGCTCCATTGCTCCTGCCATCCCCATCGTGCATGGGGGCTTCAGGCCTCGCTTTCTTGGGCTCGAAGTTACGCGTGGCGGGGTCCAACGGTATTCGTTCTGCCGGCGTATCACAGTGTTTGTGCTGCCCCATCGTGTCTGCGATGGCGTCTCCATTATCGGCGTGTTGTAGCCATCCGAACCTGGGCCGACTCGTCCGTCTGATGCTTCAAGCCGCTTTTTGGCCGGTGCTAACGATTTGTTAGGGATTGAGAAAACTATTGGACTTCAAAATTATGTCAGAGGTTAGTGGATTAACCGCCGCTGCAAAAGTGGAATTTACAATAAGGCGACGAAAAAAGAAAAACCATGTTTTACGGGCGAGCGGACCATTTAAGAGTAGGGTTCGGTAGTCGGGCAATTTTTCTTTTTGAAATTTTTTTGTTCTTTTCTGGAGCTCAGAAATTGGCTAAAATCAGCTCCCAAAAATCTGCAAAAATGCAAGAGAAAAAATGAAAATTTTTTTACAAATTTTCTTAAAATAAATGTATTGCCAAAAATTGATAAATTTGGGCTCAAAAACAGGCTGATTTTACATGATTTTGGGAAACTTAAAAAAAAAAAATTTGCTGCAAAAATGAAAAATTCAGGGGTCTGGTGCGGGCCCGTAAAACAGGGTTTTTTTTCGTCGCCTGAACGGTTCATTTAGGATTTAAATATTCGTGAGCAGACCTTGTCTTAGTCAAGTCTGTGTGTACGTCGATATGGTGTAGAGCGGCCTCCTACATATGGGTAAAAGAACGATTTTATAATAATGTCGCCGGCGACATTAATTAATGCAGACAATGCAGGAAATGGCATGTAACCACAAGAAAACACACGATAGAGTTGTATGCCACGGAATGCATACTTTTGGCGACCGGTCCGGTGACGTTGTGTTATGAAATGAGTACGAGTCTATGATAGGTCATGTAAATAGACAAATTTGTTGATTAGAAGTTACGGCAAACTTAAAAGTTGGCATAAAAATTACCTAGATGTGCTAAAGCCATCTATTAAGTAATTCCCTATCTTGTTTGGCGGTATGCTATTTTTAGATAAGATATCTCTATTCTTCCAATGACCTAGACTATCATATGCGAGCAATTTGAAGAAATTTCATATTTCTGAAAATGTGCCAGATTCCACTATAAAAGTGTTTTCGTATCATGGGAATTCCTATTGCATTTTCTAAATCTGCATAAATTTCAATGTTGCACTTTTTACCAAAAAACACGTAGGTCCTGAGACCTTGGCCCCACCACAAGCCCATTTTATCTTTAAAGTTTGATGGAATGTATTGAGTACCGTGAACCACTCGGTATAAAGCCCACTCTTCGGTATAAGCCTCCAGCCCAGTTTTAAACAAATACAGGAGCTAGCATACAACGGGGTATTAAGCCCAGGTGGAATTTTAGCATTCAGGAAACAAGTGGCGCAGTAATTGGAAAAACAAAAGCTACATTTCAAAACTTAGAACTATTCTGTAGAGCCAGCAAAGTAGTGCATTGGGATGGTGGTACTAGAATGCTTTGGAGGAACTGTGATGTGTGAAAATGATTGAAATCTTTTTATTTTAATATTATATGAAAATGAAGAAATGAGACAAAAGGGTACATAAATGGTATTGGTGAATAGGCTCTGAAATGATATTGGCAATTTTGTATCTGATATGCTCCAAGCTTCTAGCCCCTCCCTGAGTATAAGCCCACCCCTATTGTGAAGTTATACTCTTCCAGTTTTGGGGGTGGGCTATACCGAGGCGTACAGGTACTTAAGCATACATGTATGCGCGAGTACAGTACCATATTGAATTCCTATTCAAGCCCAGGGGATCAAATCAGTAATTTTAAAAAGCAGTTTGCCAATACCATGATTTTCAAATGGCCACAAATGCTTACTTGTGAACTATCAGTCAAATTATTTCTGCTGATTTTAAAGTTGCACACCCGGGGTTGCACATAATTTTCATAAAACACCAGAAACGGATACAAAATATGACCGGATCAATATGTTTTGTGGGTTTTGGTTTAGAATCATTTTCCAAAATCTATTTAGATCCAATAATCTGCAGCCTCCATGGTTCATTCAAGTACTACACAAACTGAGGAATAAAGGGTTGAATACTCTGTCTGCCAGACACTTTTGAAGTGGTGAGCGTGATGCTCATGATGATGATGTGAAACCAAATTGGTACGCGAATTGGCTCTCAGTCTGGTTCTTGCTTGTAAAGTCCATTGGGTTTTACATTGCAAAGGAACATATGGACCATGATAACTGAAATTGTAAACTTGAATGTTGTTGGCAGGTAAATATGGACTTTTTTAACTTATAGCCTGCTAGCGTAATTGTCCCCATAGGAAGCGCGCATGCTTGAGTTTTGTCCTGCCACAAGCAAAAAAAATGCAAAAATCATTGCTATTACATAACAAGGACATATTTATATGAATGTTGAGATTACAAATATGTACGACTCTCCTCATCATGCTCAGAAATGCACAGAGTATGAAAGGAAGACGTTAGAAAGGAAAATTTTATACATAAAATTGTTGGAATTTGAATCAAAAATATGATTACAGTTGTAATAAGTGTTTGCGTCTTACAGTAGCTATACATTTTGGCTCTTTAGTATAATTAAAAAGATTTGGTATGGAAAATCTTGTGGATTGATGACAAATTAGCTGGGAATCTCCACTCTCCAGCATTTCAAAATCGCAGTGGTAGTGGTTGTGCACTAGCCAGGCCCCTAACCAGATATATTTCTCAAAAGGGGGCTTTCCCAACAAAAAATGCAAGGGGGGAAATTAAATGGACTTTTGTACAAAAGTTTGACAACGGTTTCCCCCAAAACAAAAAAAACCTTGCTGTTTGTACCGCACAAAAACATTGGGTTGCGACTGCAATAGGTAGCGGTTATTTAGGAGATTAGGTGGTGCTTGTGGAATAGGGCATCAGCCCCGATGCCCCTCCCGCATTTGTTTGGTGTGGGAAGTGCGGCCACACCCCCCCCCACCTCCAAATTCCACCAAAAAGGTGATTTTGCCTGATTTTTTTGCATTAAAAGGTCCAAACTTTAAGAAATTTCAACAAGAGGAAAGTCCCAATTTTGGTGGTTAAATGTTCAAAAAGTCAACAAAAAGGACCATTTTAGGGTTTAAGTCCCATTTTACCAAAGAAGGTCCACTTTTCGGGGTTCGCACCCCCCCAATACTGAAATCCTGCGTACGGGCTGCCCTCCCGTTTACAGGTAGGAATTAGCTTATACACAGAAATTACATTCATTTAAAACCATACGCTACTATAAATAATGATGTAATGTGAAAAGTCAGTGTCAGCTATTTCCAATTTCAAGGCAAATTTTCAATTGTCGTGAAAGGGCATCAAGCAATTAACCTGTTAATAATAGGGCCAAGGAATGGCAAAAATCCAGGGCATCAAGGCAACTGGTAGGGGTACGATGGCATTGCCTTCGGTTGCCTTCGGTTATTTTGCCGCCCTGCATGGGTTATCTATTCATCTGAAATAGATTAGGCAAGTAATAAATCATATATTAAATTATACTTAATTGTTGAAATTTACGGAAACAATTATGAGGAAATTAGATGACACACAATTAACCAGTAGGTACATGTTCAGCACCCCCCCCAAAATGAAATCCTGAGACGGGGCCTGCCTCCCCTGGGTAAGGTCAGGAATCAGCTATACAAGAATACATTCATTTAAAACATACGCTAGTATAACTAATGATTTGTAATGTGAAAAGTCTGTCAGATATTGTTGATTCAGTGGCGTAGCCAAGGGGGGGCAGGGGGGGCGTTTGGCCCCCCCAATTAATGAGTTCGGCGGTTGAGATGAGCCCGTCGGTGCACTGAAAAAATTCAAGTCATGGCACTTGCAGGCCGGATTACCAAAAAGTATAGGTTTAAAGTTCAAGGGACAGCGTGCGACAAGTAAAAGTTTACAAAATGTACAAAAATTATGCCCGCATAAGGACATTGTTAAGCATATAAAACCCAAAATTTCCGGGGGCTTGCCCCCTCTTCGACCCCCCCGGGGCTTTGCCCCGGCCCCCAACAGGCGGCCCTAAGGCGGGCCCCGGACCCTACCCATTTTCTGTTGGTTTAGATGCGACACTGGCCCCACCAATATGAAAATCCTAGTCGGCACTGTTGTGATAGTCATGGGTTATATATTCATCGTGAAATAGAATTAGAAATTAGAAAATAACAATTTAATTATACTGAATGTGAACCTTACGGGGGAAACATATTAATGAGGAAATAGATGGACACACATTAAACGCATGAATGTAATGTCAATGCAAAGAACACATGCATGATCCATGCACCGCGAATGCGTTAAATATTTGTGCATTCGTCCCAATACCGTGGGATTCCATTTGGCATGCTCAGACCAGAGAAGGTTGTTGCAAATAATGTGTCCATGTGAAACCCCTCATGTACCCAAAAGCCTTTTTTGCCTTGCCACTACTCGTATTTTAAACACAAATGGGGCATTCACTATATGACAACTCATTGTTTTGTAGTTGGAAGACAGAACTCTTGCAAATAAGACTTGTGTGATGTTAGTTACTTAAATTTTTTAGCAAATCTCGGTAGTAAGTTCAGTACTTGCAGTCATGAACTCTGTTCGTATTAGGAAATAAAAAACAGATAGTTTTTGTTCGGCTTCTTTGCGCCATAGTGTTAAATTAGATTTCACATAGTAGCGTGGACATGTAGCTATAGTATGGTGGCGATTCACACTTTTTTGGGACATCTTAAAGGATTGTTATTTTATTTAGGTTTGATACTCAGTATTTTTTTAACATGAAGGGTTGAAAATGAACCAATGAAATTAAGGAAGTTAATGCAGGTGAACTTTTAAGATTTCGTAATACTAGGTGGTTGATTTTGTTGGGGCATGGAAAAGTATAACTGTATGGACTCTATATTTTTTTCATGGTTTGAGGTGTTTATGCATGCAAAATAGAAAGGGGGTGCATTGGGAGCGCACATATTGTATATTTTTAAATCCCACGGCTCAAATTTTTAAAAAAATCTCAGCAGAGGTCGTACCTTTATTTTGTAAACCAAAAAAGCATAGCACTAGCTTTTTAGCCAAAAGGAAAGAAGTTGAGTCAAAGTTCTTTATCTTTTTTTTTTGGCCCCTTATTCAATCCAGGAGTGTTAAGTCAATAGTGAATTCACTTGTACATTTGTCAATACTTTCTTACCAGTGGCATAATTAATAAATGCCCCATCAGTGAAGTTCTTCCTTTCTTCATAAGATAAGCAAACTTCTTACGTAACTTCAAAAAACAGATTTCCATAGTTTGTTTGTTATACAACCAAATGAACCAATATAAAATGTGGCCGGGAGTGGACTTCACTTGTTTCAACTATGACCGCGGTACCACGAGCAATATTTCGTCGTTGTGTCGTAATAATCTGATTGTGGTACTACTGTAATAATTATACGACGGGTCCCGGTCACACGGTGAGATTATTGTAGTCATGTCGTAGACATTTCTGTACACACGAGAACGAGGTCAACAACACGGTTCATTGCGTAAGCATGGTAGTAAACTACGAAATGCGGTTTCACGGTCACACAGCGATTTGCCTGCTAAATTACGAGCATACCTGCGTAGAAACGGCCCAACCCCCCCCCTCCGCCCCAACGACGGAACTTATATCGGTTAAGTTATTACGACAGTACTATGGTACAACGACGAATGTCTCATCCTTAAGTTGCTGGTCCACGCAGCCTTATTGTAGTACTAATACGTAGCTACTATGTAGAAACTACGAAAAAAAAAAGCCTTGTGTGACACCGGTCCTAGTATCACAAAATAAAGCCAAATTAAAATTCACATCAGTGCCGCCTGCTCAGACTTGTTCACTTATAGTACAACGTATAAGAAACACTTTGTTGCCGTGCTGTGTTGTGTTAGAAGTACAACAAGGTGGTAACAGGGTCATGTGCGTTCATAAGAACGTGATAAACACTTCATTTAAAACGCGCGAAACTGAAGAGGTCCATCAACGACATGAGGTGATCTCTGCCACCCAGCAAAAAGAGTCATTAACATGCACTCAGTGTTCGATTTAGAGAGGGTTTTTTACATTGCCACAATGCATGTAACATTGCCCCTGTGCATGTAAAATTTGTCTGTGCAGTAAATTTTTGTGTAATTCAGCCTATTTCAAGAAAATTTCCATTGTGCATATAACTTTAATTCCTCCTAAATCGGACACTGCATGCACGTTTAACAATGGCCACTTACTTCAGGTAAGATCACCATGTTAGCCGCTGCGTCATCCATGTTGTAATCGGTAGCATAATAGTGGGGGGGGCAGGCTTGCCCCACCCCAGACAGCGTTGACCGGGAAGAAAAAGCATGAAAATCATGCTAAATTGGCCCTTTTTGCCTGCCAACAGGAAATTTTAAAAATACAACAGGAAAGTTGACCCTCTCAAAACCACCTCCAACCCGGGAAAAATCTGCCTCAAAACTGGGAACTTCCCCCTGCAAGTGAGTGACCCCTGTTATTGCACCTGGATGTAACTTAATGTAATCTTTTCAGACTTTAATATTCAGGCTTCAGTAGGTACTGCGGTGTAGGTACCAGAACTTTGTTGTAACATTAATTATGCCAGTATAGCATGGAAAACACTGCTACTTTTATCTGGCCAGTGTTACGAACTTTTAAAATTTAGTCTGTTATTCATTACCATTTATTAGAAACCTAGGTGCAAAATTGTATTGAGAGAAATGCACTGTGGCAAGAACATAACCCTCCTCTGGGAAACCCTATGACAAGTGGCGCACACTCACTAAATTAAACGACTCCATTTGAAATACTACACATTAATATACCACACTGCCGCTCTCTGATTGCACCCGCCGTGACAATATTTTGAATGTTGAATCAATTTCCCTAAGAATCAACTGAAACTTTCAAAGAAGTTGAAATTTTTGATGATAATTCTAGTAGAGATTTTAAGAAAAAAGTGCATATGAACAGCGCCAACCCACTATTTTGAGCCGATGTGCACACCTCATAGCCGCTTTCTTTTTTTTTCGACAGGGCCGGAAGTCGAGCGGCGTAGTTCCTACACAGAATCGAATTTCAAGATTTTGTAAGCTCAGCGCATGAATCGAGCCTGCTACTCTTTCACTTCTATTATAATATACCACCCTATGGAAACGTCCCCAAAGGCTGCAAAAATATCTCACGCCACGTTTTGTTATTTACCGCCTAAGCTACCTACCATTCCCCCAAATGTGAGAGTGATTTAGGTTGTGTGCCCGTGCAAATACAGTAGGTCATGACCTCAAGTTAGAAACCCATTGAGCTATATTCAAGTTAGCTATACAGGTTTGCCAGAAAATTGTGGCATGTTATTCATACTAATTAACAGTGATGTACGTGTAGGACTACGCGGTGTACTCTTTGTACTCCCTAAGATCATAGTAACAGAGGATGCCACAGACAATCAGTCTCTAAATATATGCATGCTACATGAGATGACCTCCAATAACTATACTTTAAGACAGACAATGGACTATGAATCATAATGTGATTCCCTATGATAAATGGTACTGCAGATGGGGGAATCTATGTGTAAGCAAAGTCATCCATGGATGCGAGCGGCAGATTTCCTGTTTCTCCTAAAATTGATTGATTGCTTGACTCTGGTTGGTTGATTGCCAGACTCTTTTTGGTTAATTAAACTTAATTAGATAGACAATAGATAAAGTCTTTTCCTGAGGAGTGGTTTGGGTTTTATAGGAGGATCAGTTTAAAGGGGCATTTCCGTGATCCACAACCTCGTCCCCACAACTTAACTCAAAAAAAGTTGAATTTTTTATATCGTCTGAACCGTTAGCCATAGTAATCCATGTGTATCTAATCTGAGTGCAAATTCGGTCATATTGTAAGAAATTCGCAATTTTGTATTTTCTGTCCTTAGCACAGTGGCCTATGGGACCGTGGGAAACAAGCATTTGCTCACAACACAAAACCGCAAGGTCGGATTTAGCTAAAATTTTGTGAATCTGGATTGGTACGTGGCGCATCCTCGGGAACAAATCCATGTAAAAGCCACGGGGAATAAGCTTTTCTCAAGGATATCTAGTGAACAATAAATAAAACTGAAGGTGCTGGAATCACTAAATGCACCTTTAAACCAAATACAACAGAATGGTAATAGCTATTATGTTCTGATAATATCCTAGAATCCTAGAGAATTTATTGCACTGAAAAAATCTTGAACACAAAACAGCAAATTCTGCCTGAGCATTAACGTTATATACAAGCCCAAGGTAGTCTGCTCGTGATCCCCTCCGATAATGTGTGCTGACACATGAAGTCTGAATTTAATATTCAGGTGATTATTGCACTGGGTATCTGTGGGTTATTCCTCCTCTAGATTCACCTAATCTGTCTGAGGCAGACAGGGGGGGGGGTTTATAGGCCCCACGACTCTGCTAGTTTGGTCACTGGGGATTTCCAAACTGTAATTTTTGGAACTGCTCCGTGCATTTAATATGGCAGTCAGTCTCGGTCCCCGTGACATTAAAAATCATCTCTTCAAACCTTTGTTCAAAAGATCTAGTAATATCATGTGAAAGTAAGAAAAATATTGACTTCAAATCCGTAGAGGGTTTTAGTTTCTGGGATTAATCCCGCTGCAAAATGGTGTAATTTCCAATAAGGCGACGAAAAAAGAAACCCTGTTTTACGGGCGAGCGGACTTTTCGAGTAGGGGCGGGCGGTTGGGCAATTTTTTTTCTTTTTTAATTTTCTTATTCTTTCTGGAGCTCAAAATTGGCTAAAATAAGCCCCAAAATCTGAAAAAATCAAGAGAAAATGAAAGTTTTATTTATAAAAAGTAAAAAAAAAAAAACCAAAAATTGATAAAATTTGGGCTAAAAACAGGCTGATTGTACATGATTGTTGGAAAAACTTAAAACAAAAAAAATTACTTGCAAAACTGAAAAATCAGGGGCGGTCGGCGCCCGTAAAACAGGGTTTTTATTTTCGTCGCCTAACGGTCATTTAGATTTAAATATTCGTGAG
Source organism: Ophioderma brevispina (assembly GCA_023653785.1). NCBI lineage: Eukaryota > Metazoa > Echinodermata > Ophiuroidea > Amphilepidida > Ophiodermatidae > Ophioderma > Ophioderma brevispina. Next base: position 70,989 of record JAMKCH010010962.1, read on the forward strand.
CAGACCTTGTCTTTAGTCATAGTCTGGTGTAACCGTGCGATATGGGTGTAGAGCGCCTTCCTAACCTGGGGTGAGTAAACAGAACGATTTTATAATTAATGTGTTTTTTTTTTTATATCGCCGGCGACATTAATTCAGCAGACAATGCAGAAATGGCATGTAACACAAGAACACCACGCTTGTAGAGTTGGAATCCACGGCAATGCACTTTTGACCTGTCAGTGACCTTTGTGGTTATAAATGAGTACGAGTCTATGCTAGTCATGTAATAGACACATTTGTGATTAAAATTATGGCAAACTTATAAAGTGGCCTACAAATTACCTGGATGTCTTACGCTTCTTATTAATTAATGGCCCTATCTCGTTTTGGGTATACTATTAATAAATAATCATATTCATTCCAATGACCTAGACTATCAATTTGCGAGCAAATGAAGAAATAAGAAAAGAAGAAATTTCATATTTCTGAATGAAAATGTGCAGATGCCACTATAAAAAAGGGTCTTTCGTTATCAGGGAATTCCTCATTGAATTTTGCTAATCTGCCCAAAATTAACTTTGCACTTTTTACCCCAAAACACTAGGTTCCTAGACTTGGCCCACACCACAGCCCCATTTTACTTAAAGTGATGGGGGGAACTATATTATGTACCGTAGCCACTCGGTATAAGCCCACCTTCGGGTATAGCCCACCCCAGTTTTAAAAAAATACAGGAGCTAGCATACACTCGGGTATATAAGCCCCAGGTGGGTAATGTTAGCTCAGAAACAATGTGGGAACAGGTAATTGCACAAACAAAATCACATTCAAAAATTTAGACTATTCTGTAAGAGCCACAACGTAGTGCCATTGGGAGGGCTTGTTACTAGAATTGCTTGAGAAATGTGATGTGTTGAAATGACTCTTTTTATTTTTAAGATTTTTATCGTGCCCACTACAACAAAAGGGTTGTACAAAAGGGTCTCTGGTGAATGCTCTCTTGAAATGATATTGCAATTTTGTATCTGATAATTGCTTCCAAGTTCTAGCCCCTCCCCGGGTATAAGCCCACCCCTATTTTGAAGTATAATCTTCCTTTTTGGGGTGGGCTTATACCCGAGTGCTTACGGTACTAACATACATGTATGCAGCGAGCTACATGTACCATATTCATCCTATTCAATGCCCAGGGGATCAAATCAGTAATTTAAAAAGCATTTTGCAATCATGATTTTCAAATGGCCACAAATGCTACTTGTACCTTATCAGTCAAATTATTTCTGCTGATTTTAAAGTTGCACACCCGGGGTTGCACATAATTTCATAAACACCAGAAACGGATAAAAAAATATGACCGGATCATCATGTTTTGTGGGTTTGGTTTAGAATCATTTTCCAAATTCTATTTAATCCAATAATCTGCCACCTCCATCTTTCATTCAAGTACTACACAAACTGAGGAATAAGTGTTGAATACTCTGTCTGCCAGACACTTTTGAAGTGGTGAGCGTGATGCTCATGATGATGATGTGAAACCAAATTGGTCTGCGAATTTGGCTCTCAGCTGGTCTTGTCTTGTATAGTCCATTGGGTTTTACATTTGCAAGGAACATATGACCCAGATAACTGAATTGGTACACTTGAATGTTGTATTTTGCAGGGTTAACTATGGAACTTTTTTTAACTTATAGCCTGCTATCGTAATTGTCCCCTAGAAGCGCGCAGCTTGATTTTCTGTCATGCACACGGCAAAAAAATTGCAAATCATCTGATATTACATAACAAGGGACATAGTTTATATAATATTGGATGGCTGAGGTTGATAAACCAAAAATATCCCCCGACTGCCTAGATCAAATCTCGGGCGAGTCGAAGATGAGTCTGAGAGAGGGGAGAGGAGCGGAGAGAGCGATCTTTTCTGTTATCAGCCGAAAAAAGCCAATCCCGATATTATTAATTATGCAAGAAGAAGCTGCTTGATCAAAATAGCTTTTAAATATGGCTTCAAAACGAATAAAATAGAGTGATTTTGCTTGACGATTAATTTTCATGAACGAATGCCAATATTTTTGCGTATTGTTGCATTTGGTGGGACACGCCCTAATCCGCACAGTGGTATTACCAAGACAGATGCATAGTTTTATTGTGATCTTATACCATTGGTTAGCATTCCAATATGCAAACAAAGAAAACAAAAAACTTTGGTGTTTAAAAAATTGCGTAAATACTCTTTCTGGAAACTCAGATCCCTTATGTCTCTTTAAATTCTCAAATTGAAGTGATCATGTTTCCTCTGAAATTAATTTTGTCAATCGGTCTATGGCATTGATTGACACTTTTGACAAATTTGGTTTCAAATGGTTTGTTTTTTTTTGCAATTTTTTTCCCACTGAATTAAACCAAGGCCTCGTAGTACAATAATTACAAGCAACATGTTGCACAGCTGTGATGTTGTTAGCGCTTAGGTGCATGACAATTATACACCATCAATGTTGTATCATATTTGGGGCCTTATTGTTTGTATGGATGAACTACGAAAGTGTATTATTAGCTCTAGCTTTAGTTCATGGCTTACAAAATGTAACATGAGCGGTATTTTATCAGGTGACGTCAGGATGCTTCAGGTCACATGCAATGAATTGTGGGTTGATCGGCCGTGCGTAAACAAACAAGATGACAACAAATACAGAATGAAGAACCATCGCTGTATAGACTTTACTTTTCCCCTTTTTCCGTCCCACAGGTTCCGTCCATTATCTTCTTTAAAAGTATTTCTTTCCACTGCCCGATGAGTACCTGTATCATTCGACTGACCTCTCCAACATTAGGCCTATCGACACCCATGGTTTAAACAGATTTCAAACTAGTTTTGATTTGGATTGAATTTTCATGGTATTCGATTCAGAACATTTGTTATATGCGAGTCTTATGTGGTTATCCTGAAAGATCGCCTGAAGCTTCAATTACTAGCATAACCATGCTAGTTAAACTCATATCGAAGTTATATTCTCAACCAAAAATTAACCAAAGGCCTAAAAGCATGGGAAGAAACAAAATAATATTAAAATGCTAACTTTTGAAACATGTTGTTTATTGAGCATGCAGATAGTCATTTCACTTCTTCTGCGGGAGCAACCGTGCCCCATCAGCTCTCAATTTTGGGTGTTTGCGGCAAATTCGTGCGCGGCAAGTTTCTACTGCAGTCGTGGTCTGGTATTTTGAGACGTCATCCACTTATTTAGGTGGATGACGGTGAGCGGCAAATGCAGAAGACGTTGACGAAAATTTCGTGCCCGTCGTTTCCACTGAAGGCCGTCACCCGACATGAGCGGTATTTTTGGTATTTACCGCAAATCACTGCTCAGTAGAAACACGTAGTTGTTCTAAGCTTATGTTAGCTTAAATATATATTAGTGAAGTCAGTGTGTGTGGAGGCCATTGGCATGACAATCTGCAACCATCTTGCAGGTAAACCAACGAAGAGCTCCTACCAAGTTGAATTGTAATTCTTGTAAGTTCTATCACAGAGATGGCAAACAATCGATTTTTTCATTTACATCACACATCTTGTAGTCTTGTTCAAGACATTCTTATTTTCCTTTATACACTGAAAATTTGCAACATATTGCATAACTCAAAGTGGACGGTCACCGGGTAGCCAAGGGTGCGAGTAGCGAAGCACCAAGGCAGAGCCATGTAGGGTAAATTATGGTCCTCGTCGAAGCTATCCCGATGTCGGTTAGACATGCCAGACTAGATTACACTATTATACTGTAGTATTATACTGTAGTTGATAACACTATAATACAATTTCTGTTTCTACAAGAGTGCTTGGGGTATGAGGTTTCGATGCAAATGGAAGCCTATTTTTTACTCAGTCGCACATAATATGAATCGCTCACCAGTGAGGCGGAGCATAGTTGTGTCTTGTTCATTCTGTGTATAATACAATCTGATGGTCATACCTACTTGCGCAACTGCCCGGTACATATGACACACGATAGTTCAGGGTCATTGGGCAACAGTGTCGCTCGTACATGTCAGTCACAAATAGAGCATCTTTGATTGGCCACATATATTCAAATATCTCATGAACACCCATATATGGAAAAGCAACCCCCACAAAGAAATTCTCGCAATCATAAGAAAATTTTTTTCTTGTAATACATAAAAACCGGCAGTACAATTTGAACAAGGCTGTCTGACCGACCTTGCGAGCTAAACCAGACAGCTGTGTTGGAACCTAGATACTAAAAATAGCTATGGGTAAGATTTCAACTGTTAGGCATGACAATCCATTCAATGTTCAAAAATACTATTGCTTTTGTAGTTAAATGTTCGCTGGTGATATAGATGATGTGACATTTGTTTATGTTTATGGCGCCCCCTGTTGGTGTAAGAGAGTAACTGGCGGGCAAAAGCACCTATACTTTGCATGGGGAAATTCTGTTTTTTGCTGTAACTTTTGTTTCAAATTAAATAATACTAACTTTCTTATCAAGCATAATAAGCTAATGCTACCAGCTGCATTTTGTGACCAATTTAGATCAGGAAAGATTCTGCAAGTAATTTATAACCAGATTTATGTGGTCTGTCACAGAACTACTGTAATATTTTGCTGCCAGAAAACAACAGAGGACATCCTGAATGTCAACAAGGGACGTCATAGGTCACATCATCTATAAATCGGATTCAGACTGCCTTGAACAAGGCTACACATCTTGTTGAGTGTTGAGTACTGTTGACCAAACCCCTGTACTCAAATTGTGCTGGTATTAATACATAGAGCACAAGCTAGAAATAATATATCTGCCCAAAGCAAGAGATCAATAATTACCATACAGAGTAACTTGCGATCTCTTCCCCTCTCCAACCTATAAGTATAATCATGCAAACGAAGGTTCTTGACCTTCCTCTAGTCTTTGTAGACTTTGTTTTTGTGGTAATTCAAAACAATCAAGGCATCAACACACTAGCCTAGGGGAGATAGAGCTAGCTGGGTGACATGGTCAGTTAGGAACGCAGTGCAGAGTGTGTGTTAGTCTCTTACGAAGGCTGGTGTATTAACAAGCATGATGTGTTACCAGTTGATGCATGTACCTTGATGCAAATATACCTCTAAACAAGTTTACAACAACCCTGGATAAACCAGATAATCCATTATTTTTGTGGGCCGCCAGAATACAGCTGGCAGGACCACTTTTGCAAACCATTGTGCATGTGTAGTGTAGGTATGTGTTTATGTGTGTATGTGTCACCAAAATGTTAAGTTTTTATGGAGTGGCCCACAGCTTATATTCTTTTGAATATAGGGACCGCGAGAACCGCAAAATTCTAGTTTCCAGAATTTTCACAATTTACAATATTTTTTAAAGAGATATAACATTTCCAGAGAGAAGCACCCTCAATTTTTTTCGAAACCAGGTTTTTCGCATATTTGAAATGCTTACCAATGTATAGAACACACCTGAAGTGAATAAGCCAAATATGCCGTCTTTATGTAATAAGATGATGATTTAGTCATTTAGTCACGGTATGGGACCGTGGGAAACAAGCATTTGCCCATAACTTAAAACCGCAAGGTCGGGATCAACTAAAAAGTTGTGAATAAGCTTTTCTCAAGGATATCAAGTGAACAATGAATAAAACAGAAGGTGCTGGAATCACGAAATGCACCTTTAAGATATTACAAATCCAAAATTTTAAGTCATTTATTAAAGATAATTTTTTGGGCCATATTGAAGATACGGCTGAAGGTGACTGGTGATCAAAGGGAATATTCTAATCTAGTAAAATACCATAATTTCCACATATTTCAAAAAACAAAGGAAATGTTCTAATCTGGTAAAATACATGTTTTTGAAACAATTTCCAATATTTAGATACTATTTTCAGTAAAAACTGGGCGTAGTAAGTATTTTTTTAAAAGTTCAGTGTGTTCAGGACACAATGTCTCGAGAGTTCTCAAATTGAATACGATAAGGAAATCATCAATTGCTAGGGAGGACATCTCCCCCCCCCCAAAAAATGAAAAAGATAAATGCCCTTTGTGAAGTGGACAACCCTCTAGTACTGTCCTTGTTAAGCCCAAGATGAATAGAGAGGCTGGAGGAAGGCTAAGAGGGATGCACCAGATAGGAAATTGAATTGCAGCTCACAATTGAATATCGCTGAGCCCCCGGGCTAAAATATCGCTGGCTGGGAATTTATCGTTTGTGGTTGCATGTTTTGCAACAAATGCTTGTAATTGTACAATGGTTCTGTGGGCTAGTGTGTAAGTCAAGGCCAATATTATAGTTTATATTTTAAAAATGATATTAGTACATGGGGAAATGTAATGGAGTTTGTATATTTTTTTCATATTACAATTTTGACACCAAGTTTGCCACTACAGAATTCAGGGCGAATTGAAAAATCATGGGTGTCATTTTTTAAAATGTGTTCTTGGGTGTTTTATAAGGGGCGGGAAATTTGTTGTACGGGTAAAACACATTAAAAGTGTTTAAATTTTTTAAATATACAGTCTGTTCGATGCTCATAAGTTTCTAAAAAGGTATAGTTGCCTATTACGAACCTATGGTTTTAGTACAATATGCTCAAGGAAGGGTCAAGGTCATTATTTATAGAATGGTCCGATTTTTTGATTGATGTTGAATGAAACTGGCTTTAAATGTTTCATGGGTCATACTAAATAAGAGAACAGGATATAGAGTCTGTGTTTCACCTGTCAAAGTGAGACTTGTAGAGATAATGACTAGTGGTCTCCCATAGACCCGTGGACCCCGGCCATATTTGCCTCTTAATTATTATCAAACCACATGACAACGCGACCTTTATATTTTCGGCATGCTGTACAGTAAGACGAACACAATTTGGCACCATTTTTAGAACCAACGATGAATCTGATGAAAGTTTACCCCCAGTGAGCTTGAACCCGTTTTTACCTTGTAACTTTGTACTATAACACTACAGGTAGGGCCAAATAGACCTGTCTGTAATCATTGAAAGGTAATGAACATGATGGTTATACTTTAAACAATTTGCCCCCTTTATATTTGCCCCCTGGATAAACCAGTGTAAACTTTGACCCCCCTAGAATTCATTCAAGAACAATTTAAAAACAGAAACCCCTTAATTTTGGAATCCTCATACAATTTTGATTTAGAAAAACTGGTTTCAAGATTGTTATGGCAATTCACACACAATACAGTTCCAAATGTACTATATATGCATTGCATAGCGGAGGCTATTGTTTGATTTTAACGACGATCATCTTCCTTTTGAGGCTGTCAAACCTTTGGTCACATGAAATGAATGTAAGTGGAATTGATCTGAAGTTTCCAAATAAGGGTCAGGTATAGCATTACCGTTGGCATCGTTTTAGTTGGACTAGTTTGGCATCGTTTTAGTTGGGACAAAGTGAAACAAGTCTGGAGTCCGGATGAGTTGACTTTGACTGATATTGTATGTTTTTTGGTTGGGCCTTAAATTGCAAGATCGTCAGTCTCGTCCCCACAGCTCATTCTCAAATTTAAAATTCTGTGGTGTCTGAAAACATTTGAAAGGAAAACAGAAAAAAAACAAATTATAAGTGGTATCCCACCACCATTGTGTAACTTGAACACAGTCATATCCTGTTTGCAAGCTGGGGGAGTGTACCATGGCATTAAATACTTTGCTAAACATCAAAGCAGCAAATGAATTAAACTATGAAATCAGTAGTTAGTGACTATTACTAAATTCAAACACTGAAAGCAGCATTACTAGCTTCGTAAATCAAGTATTAAATCCCCAGTAGCAGTAGATCTAGCACTAAATGTTTTTATTCATATGTGTTTGGAGTTTTACGATGGTGTAACAGAAGTACACTTCCTGGTGTCCGATTGATTTGCTTGATTGATTTATACAATTCTTTGGGCCATTTGGTGGTTCTTTACAAACCTATGATAAACACAGAAAATCAATTTGATGTCAAAAAATGATTATGCCACAGATGGAGTTGATCCCTATAATCATGTATTTATTTATAGTAAAAATTGTAAGATTAATAGTTGTATATGCAAGATCTCAACTGGAATGGATGATGTCACTGAAATTGATTCATTGTACAGTGAGTGTAAAGAAAATTTGCATACAAAATGAATTCTAAGCAAAATGCATTGATGTAAAAAAAGGTATGCAAAATGCAAGATAAAAAATTAGGACTTATTTTTTGTTGGGGGGGGGGGAATTTCGTACTTTTTTTCTTGAAAACTAAACAATGGGAAACTTTTAACAAAATAAATGTGCTAAGCTTTAGCTGCACTATTCACAGGATATGCCTCATGAAGTCTTCTGCAAAAACTTTTTGGCCTACAATGTACTCCATGTATTCTGTGGGCCCAGTTAGATTTTATGTTCACATCTTAGCTAAGATCTTTTTTTCTCTTTACTTAAAAAAAAAAAAAAAAATGCATTTATTTAACTTTTTCAACTAAATCAAACAACAAAGAAGACAGAACGGAAAGAAACGGGCGAAGGATGCAGACAAAACAATCAATCAACGAACCAACACACACACAGCTCATTCACACCTAACCCACCACAAAACTCACTCAAAATCTCACATCATCGGTCACCGACACACCACACACACAAGCCCGGAACCAGGAACAGTCGTTGACCCTTGAAAAGCTGGCAAAACTAAATAAATAAATTAGAAATAAATACAGAAAACATATAAGTAAATTATAAAAAATATATTGTACTGCACTGGCTTGGAGTGAGCCAGTTAATCCTGCACGAATAATCAGCCAAAATTGATCGTCCCATGGAACCAACTTGGGCAAATCGGTCGCCAGGACACCATTCCCGACAACCCGCACAAACACCAATCCACCACTCCTAGAGTGTGGCATTTACATAAACAAAGCAGAAAAAAACTTTACATGCAATAATCAATTTTTAATAGAGTACAGGACAAGAGAAAAAGAAGAAAGAAACCAACATAAAAAAACATAAAACAAATACAAAAAGAAGGAAGAGAAGACAGAAGAGAAAAAAAAAAAAACATGATAAGGAGAAGGAAAATTTCTTAAAATCTTATCAAGCTCTTAAAAATATTGTTAGAATTAATACTCGAACGGATCTTAATTTAAGAAAGGCAAGAAGGGCTGGAAGGTGGCCTTTGTTTGGAATTTACATCGATAAATAAAGAATTTTGTGAAAGAAGAATAAATTAATACATTTTCTGGTGAGGGGAAAGTTGGTTAATGCAACATTGCGTTCAAAGCTTAGAAAATTGCAAAGGGGAATCTGTTTTGATTTAGTCAAGTAATATATCCGTCCATAAATGCTGGATTAGACGGACACTCACAAAGGAAAGTGGACAAGAGTTTCTGGGAGTAGGTGCAAAACACACACCAAAGGAGAGTCCGATTTGCCCAATTTGGTGAAGGAAACCCATTGGGCAATAGCATGATGAAAAACTTTGAAATAAAATGACACTAAGTTGTGTTTCAAGGTACAATAGAAAGTATTGTGTGTGAATCTGGTCCAATCATATCATCCTCACATCAAATAAGTGAACCACTGATCTTCCCTTTTCCAAGCCATCCTGTTTTTCAAGTTATGTATGGGTAGGCAAATCTGGGAACCTTTTAGTTTGAGTTAATTTATCACTAATAGTTCAAAGGGGTCCTGGCTATTTGACTGTTTCAGCAAGTCATATGGGAGGCCCTTCATAAGAAAATTGTATTTTCTTAAGTCACGAAAAGAAATGTCATTGACTCTCAGAAAAACCATTCAAAAATGCCGAGACCCTGTCTCCATCTAAAATGTCCTGAATACATTTAATGCCTTTTCATACCATGAAGGCTAGAAAAGAATGTTACTTTTAACCAAAAACGAAATGGTTGATTAAAACAAAATACTATTATAAGTGAACATCAGTATGGAAATTCATTTCAGAAGGAAAGCCTTTCTCTCTATAAAAATAACAAATATAATGGTCTCGGCAATTTGGGGATTTAGCTTTTGTAAGAAGAACACAAAAAGGCGCATGAGCTTTAAATAATAATTTTACGTAGATGAAGTTGGCCAAAGTTTCAAACTCAACCAATTTCCAAGCACAAGAGTAATTATCATCAAGAAGCAAATATTTGTCAACTAACTTCTGAACTTGACAAAAAGCACGAGTGTCACCATCTTAAGACCACATTCGTCATAGTCATACATAAACAAGTTACGTTTAACACGGTCGTTTCCCCCATTCCAAATTAAATTAAAGAATAACGAAATCTAATTTCTTGAAAAAAAGCCTCAGAAATTTTAAAACTGAGGACTGAAAAGAAAGTATAGAAGTTGGGGGTGGGTCGGGGTGGGTAAGCAGGAAGGCATTGAATAACTGTAATTTGCCAGAAGTGATAGACCTTGCTCTCCAACATTTATGTGCTCAATAGTGACATTTTGGGGAATTAATTCTTCCTGGGACCTTTAATTCATGGAAGTTGATCCCTGATAATTCAGATATTTATACAGTGACTTGATATTTTTGTATGTGTATTTACAGGATCATGCCGGGATCTGTGATCTTATGGAAGTTGTTGGAAATGGAACTTATGGTCAGGTGTACAAGGTAAGAATTGGATGAATGATACATAAGAAATTGTATAAAAAAGGCGTGTAGCTAATTTGAAGATGGGAGTCTATGATATCATTGTATCAATGTAAACAGCAAAAAGGAAAACCCATACTTCATAATTGCTTTCAAATATTAGAAAATAACTTTAAGATGTAATTTTATTGTGTCTTAATGTTTTGACAATAGTGTTCCTTTAAGTAGTAGGTAAAAGGATTTTTCTTCTTAATCACTTATAATTGAAATTCAAAGGAGAAAAAATGTACATAAAATTTACAGAAATATTACATTTGAGATTCACTACAGATTATTCTTTGTATTTATAAAATTCCATGAAAAAAATTGCCAAAATTAACAAACATACATTAATGCTGGGCGAAAAGTAGGGCTCTCGGAAAAACCATGTTCCCAGGCAAATTTTGCCAGTTTGGAGGGAATGTTATAAAGATAGGAATGGAAAGGAAATTATGACCAAAAAAATCTTGGAGGGAAATTTTGATTTTGTTCCAGGGATTGGGATTTTTCCAGCCCTGGCTACATTGATTTTCTGTAAATTTATTATGTACAAGCTGTGTCCATGTAATGTATTAGTTGTAATAATTTTCCTTCACCTTGTTGGTGAACCCATTATTTGTCATAGGGTGTGCCTTTTTAGCACCATTACAATTCAATAAATGTAATTTCATCAATAAATGTAATTTCATACCTAACCTAACCTAATTGCTCAATTTAAATTCTATTTTGAAAAAAAAATTAAATTCATCTAATTGTTGTTCGATGACCGGTAACTAATTATTGATTGCACACACCATTGACCCAGTGAGTACACAATATCTATGCACACACAATAACATTTTTGTTGGCAACTCATGTAGAGCACCATATGGTTTCTGTATTGTAAATTAATGCTAACTAGGGGGTGTCAAATGTTCGCTTACACCAATAATTTCATTATCATGTTTTGGGGAGTCCAAGTGTGTGAAAATATCGGATCCAAAACATGATAATGATAAAATTGGATGATTTACGCCCAATATTAATTGGTCTTGCTATGAGTTTTAAAATATTTTTGCAACTCATAGCTCGACCATTAAATTTGGGCTTAATCGATCCAATTTTATATCATTATAATCATAATTAAATAAGTCTCCATTACTTGCCATATTGAGCATACATCTTTAAAATATTGTAAAAATGGTAATTTTTGCACATGTAATTTTTTGTGCATCTGCAATTTTTAACATTTTTGCTTGTTTTTTAATTTGCTTTTTTCAGCTATCCTACATAGACCTACACACAAAATAAATTTTTGTGCATGTTTAATTTTGCGCTAGCTCAGAAGTGCGCAAAAGCGTGAAAATAAAAGTAGTGTGCAAAAATTTCTACTTTTACAGTAATGACTGTTTCTGGGAAATATTTTTGAAATATTTTATCTTCATGCTTTTTGCAGCTATCTTCAGAAGTGTGAAATTAAAAAGCATGTGAAAATTATTTTGACCCAGAAGGTTAATTCCATGTGTAGCTGTTTGAATTAAACTGTAAAACTGTTCAAACTGTAAAAATTGTGAAATACTAATAATAATGAAATACCCATATACACTTGTCATAATATTGTAGCTCCTTGAAATTCTATCAAAGCTAATTCTTTTAAAGCGTACTAACATTAACACTTAAGTGACCAAGGGGTTTTCACTCCCGTTGGTGCCCAAGGGGGGGGGTTCCATGGGACCCCCCCCAAGGAAACCACTTTCCCGAGGGAATTTTTGTACGAAATTTATACCACATGTGAAGGGTCATAAGACAACCCCAAATCAGCAATAAAAAATGAAATTTGACCTAGTAGGCCTATCGTAAATAATGCCGCTCGTCTATTCTAGTTGCTAGATCTTATTCGGGAAATCCAACGCTATATCGTCAAAATACAGAACGGTATGTAGATAATTCTCTAAATTGTTATCAAAATTGTCAACTGGCAAAATTAGTTGTCAATAAAATAATATAGCAACGACTTCCTCGAGATGAGACATTTATCGCTCGGAGTATACATGACTTTTATCGCGCGGTATTGCGATGTAAAATTTCATCGCGGCATCGCGCGATGAAGCGATAGTGGAGTATACATCGGGCTTTACCAATATGCATGGTAGACAAGGTAGCTGTGTAAAAATGTTTGCTTTTTTATATATTCACACATGCCATAATAATATTAGATAGGGGAAATCAGGTGTCAGAGCTGTCAACAGGTCAAAGGTCAGCTGCTTATTGCTACACATTTTGCAATATTTTGGCAGTTTTATCTCATTTTCAGATATTACAGACAGCTTTAGTGGATTACACTCTTCAACTTTCTCATCAAAACTCTCTTCTGTTGTGCTGGAAATAGAGATGATCTCTGTTTGAACTATGAATACTAGGGATGTGCCCAGAGGGTGTATTGAGTCAATCCCACAATGCACCAGTTTTGGGAAATTTCGCCTCAATAGGGTCACATGATCCCACCAAAATCCTATTCTTAACACATTAAAACCTTGACTTTTACACTCATTTTCGCTCCCAAAGTGTTAGTACTTAGGGAATTTTTAGCATGATCATAAAATGTTTTGTGGTCCTATAGCTTCTTGTACACTTTTTATCCCTAAGTACTGACATGAGTTTTGTACAGTACAGTAAATTGCAATGCATTATGGGATTGGTTCAAAACACCCTCTGGGGTGTGCCATTAGCCCCTTGAGGTCTACCGGCTGATTTTATTGGTTATACATTGGGTTGTGTGATGTATTTAGCTAATCAGAGACATTGTAAGAACAGCCTGAAAATTTGTACACATATATAGGTCTATTTCTATTGGTTACTCAGCAGTTGTATCATGTAATAAGCCAATCAGAGATACTGTAAGAAAGGTGGTAGACTTCAGGGGGTTAGATTTCAAGGGGGCATAGAAGTTTGGGTCATGCTGGAATTTTTTTCAGCTGCAAAAAAGTTTTTTCAAAAACCCTTCCACCCCCCCAGGATATCTAATGGTGCACCCCGTACTTTATCTGGTTGCAAGAGAGAATGGTTTTAGCAAGAAAAGGAGAAATATTCGGCCCATAATTTTTTGAAAACATCAAATGTTTTGTTAACAAAATTAAAATTATCTATATCACCCCCTTCCTTTGTTATAAAAATACCTTGGGTAGATGAGGGTCAAGGTTAGCCCTAGAACTAGGGCTTAGCAGGCGCGGATCTAGGGAGGGGCGGAGGGGGTGCGCGCCTCCCGGTAATTCTGGAAAATCTTGTAAAATCAGCCCATTTTGGACAAGTTTAGCCCTTCAGCCCCCCGGTAATTTTGACGTTTTTCAAATCCTGGATCCGCCCCTGCTTAGGGCCATACGAAGGATTTATTGGGGGTGGGGGAGAACTTCGATAAGTAGACCTTTTTTGGTAAAAGTGGACCTAACCCCCTTAAAATGGTCCCTTTTTGGTCTTTTTGAACATCTCATCACCAAAAAGTGGACTTTCTTGTCAAGAAATCTGTAAAATTTTTACCTTTTTATCAAAAAATTCAGCAAAATTTGGACATTCTCCCTAATGTTGTAAAAGGTAGAGGCACATTGAAGTGCATTTTGGGATTTGTTCAGAGCATCCTCTGAGTATTACCTTTAGGTGTGTTTCTGTTGGGACTATTTACTGTAAAAGAGACGGATAAGGGATTAAATGTGCACAAAAGAAACTGACCTCCCTCACCATTTACTGTAAACCCGGCAAATTTTTCCTTCTCGAAACAGTCTCGAAACACACTCCGTTCTGCGAAAGTGCGCCTGCAGGCGAGGAAACGGAAATTGATAATACCGCGTGACTACGATCGACGATAGGCCCTACGTGTGGACGCGTAGACTAGAGAGATGAGGTGCCTCCTCGATCTTACGTACATCGCCTCTCGCGGCTTGTACAACTCCATGTACCTTTGAACCCTTCTCTGACATTCACGAACAATTAACCCATCTAACCTATCATTTGCCTCTGAATTTTGACTGTAAAATTTCAAAATCGACATCAATCCTACTATCGCAGGTCCTGCCATATTTTTGTTGAAAAGGTCAACCCACAATACTTTGCATTGACCTCAATATACGACCTTTTGCCGGCAAAGTTTTATGTGGAATCGATCGACAGCAGCCAGGTAGTATTTACCGGTAAACAGGGCCCAATAGAAACTGACCGTTATTCACCTTTTCCTTGTTCTTTCCCGGTAAAATGCAGGATCTTTAATAGAAACATGCTTATTAGGCGTTTTTCTGTCGAACAATATTTTCCAGATCAAACCGGGTAAAGGATTAAAACTGGTTAATAGAAAATGACCTTCTCTGGTATTTGCTACTTTTTACTGGAGAAATTCTCTCTGGCAACCATCCTTGTTTTGGAAGGATTTTTACCCGAGAACATACCGGATCACATCAATAGAAAAAGACCCCGCTGCGCATCAGTGCGCTTGCAGTAGAGAAACCGGAAATTGGCTGGGTCACTGAAGAGATGAAGCAAAGGCGCGGCTTACAATTTAGATCAACAACACACGGGTTGATGTAAACAACTGTAAGTGCCATTCAAATACGCCGTGCTCCTTGTGTTCTATAGCGTAATGCTTGGTGCTGAAGTAACTAAGCATCTCGCTTAACTGGACGTCAGATTTTGGGCGAAATATCGTGAATCATCAATTTAATATTACAGAACTGTGCTATTAAGTATTATTCCCAGGAACGGGTCAATCCACAATGCACTGCGATATTGACCCGTGAATGATCTCTACCCCGCAAATTTCACTTGGGTAACTGAAGTCGGCTATTTTCCCCGAATGCTCGCTCCAGTAGAAATTGCCCTCTCTCCACTATCGTACACCATTTACTGGGGAAATATCTCACCGGTAAAATACTGGATGCTCAATAGAAAAACGCTAATAGTCTAACCACACCAAGCCAAACCTAAACAAAACTGACCTCTACTGAGGTCATTGATTGGTTTGTGCAGACAGTACCAGAGGGAGTATGATGACAACATCCCCTGGTATTTAATGATCAAAACAAGGCTCTCCATACCAGTACAGGTGTTCTAAAAATTATCGTTTGAATGGACTTCTCTCTCTCTGCTACTCTCACACTTCCATTGAATTCATAAAAGCACCACAGGTGGCCTGAACTTGTGCCACAGGTAGTTTCTTAAGGACATTGTGATAAGCTTCTTTTCCAATTCTCCATTTAATTGGACCGTGTTTATAGTGACAGTTGAAAAGTGGTAAATTTTGAGCAATGGACATAAACTTTTGTGAAGGCTAGGCCAAAGATCATTTTATGAAATCACACACACTGCAACCAAATGCTACTTCCTTTAAAGGGCCATGGCCCGATTGTAAATAGCCTTCCCCAGAACCCCAGATTTTACCGGAAGTGGTAAATATTTAGGGGTTTACAAAAAGCTACTATTTTTCTCATTTACACCTGTGAAATCTTAGGCTATAGTAAAAGATGCTTAGTGTGTTATGAGCGAAAATGTGCCACATTTTGGTCGACCAATATTAAGTTTACACAGTACTACTCTATGGGGCTTACAAAATTGTTTTTCACCTCTCACATTGAAATAT